>JAEANM010023114.1:0-11444 GCA_017656035.1 Myanophis thanlyinensis
AGTATTTTACCATCTGAGTTAATAATTTACTTCAGAGCACATAATGCTTAACTTTTCATTGGGCTGGTTCCTGCTAGGAACTAGTTCGACGAGCTGGATTAAAAAGCCCAACGGGCCGGATGTGGCCCACGGGCCGCAGTTTGCTCATGTCTGAGCTAGATGCTAGAGACTAACACCAACTATTATCACCATCATCTTTGGCTGCATACCTGTCAGGCATAAGCAACAGAACCACATATATAGAGTTTAAGTGTATTACTTTATTCCTGTCTGCTTGTTATACAGGAATCTCCCCAGACTATCAGACTCAGCCTGGGAATGGATAGATAAGGCCCTTTAGCGCTCAAGGGGATTAGTCCTGGATCTCTTGAGAATGTGCAAAGACTTGAGGCTAGTTCCAAGCTTGAGGTCTCCCCCTTGCCTGCCTGGTTTTCCCAACAATACAATTGAAAATGGAATATTAGACCAAATAGCCTGATCTGAAAGGCAGTTATTACTTATATTTCTACATCATTTCTCAGATACTTTTTATCCAAAGTAAGTATATATCTTGATACTGACACATATGAATAGTGTCTTTCTATCTCTGTTGCACATAAAGATACACATCAGTTACTTTCAGACAAATATATAGGAAAATGATATCAGACCCAAATTGTAATAACATTGATTTAATTCATAATATATCAGGACATGGACTGGAATAAAATTTTTCTTCAGACTGCATATATGATGGAGCTCTTAGTTCAAAAGCCATGTAGAAAAATATGGAAAAACTGCATATAAATATGTGTATATTAAAAAAAAAGATATATACAAAATAGGGAAACCTGTGGATAGAAATAGTTTTAATATTCATTTCTTAACAATTGCACACTGAATGAAACTAGACACAATTATTAGAGACATGCAAAACTAACTCATACCACTAATATTCTAGACAATGATGATCTCTCCGAACATACATATTGTGTACCTCTTCAACTCACATTTCTAAATATCTAGTTCCTGAGATATAATAACTAATATAGGTAGCCCTTAACTTACAACCACAATTGAGACTGGAACCTCTGTTGCTGAGAGATGTCAGTAAGTGAGTTGTGCTGGATTTTATAGCCTTTTTTGTAGTGGTTGTTAAATGAATCATGTGGTATTTAGCAGTGGTGAAATTCAATTTTTTTTACTACCGGTTCTGTGGGCGTGGCTTGGTGGGTATGACTGGGGGGTCATGTGACTGGGTGGACAGTTTCTGTAAGCAGGGCAATAAAGATTAGGCTAGAAACAACACCAGAATGTTTTTTCCTGCCTTCCTTATAGGATTAACCCTGTAAAGTGGAAAAAAACAAAAGGAAATTTCTTCTAACAACCAGTTCTCCTAACTGCTTAGAAAATTTACTACTGGTTCTAACGAACCTGCTAGAACCTGCTGAATGTCAGCTCTGATACTTAGGCAAATCCTCCTTCTCCATTAATTTTGCTTTTTAGAATTCACCAAGAAAGATTGAAAATGATGATCGTCTGATCTCAGGATACTGCAACCATCATAAATACATGCTTATTGACAAGCACCTGAATTGGTCATATGAACAAGTGATGTTGCAATGGTTGTAAGTACGAGGACTAGTCCCAAGTCACTTTTTTCAGCACAGTCATAACTTTGAAGGATTGCTAAACAAAAGATTGTACATTGAGGACTATAGTTGCAAACAGTAATAAGTTGTACCGATATTCTAGTTTTCCTTAGAGAGGTCAAGCTGGAATACCTAGTATTTTCTCCTGCAAGATTTCCCCTACAATAGGCCTGTGAGGTGCCTGAGAGAGTCACTGGCCCAAAGTTATTAAGTGAGTTTCCATAGTTGAGAGTAGACTTAATTTTGTTATCCAAAGAAGGGGCATTGTTCTGTTTCAGGTTCAAACCACTACGTATGCTGAATCCCACTTACACAGAAAGGAACAGAACAGAAGAACAGAATAGAACAACAGAGTTGGAAGGGATCTTGGAGGTCTTATAGTCCAACCTCCTGCTCAGGTAAAAAAATCTGATACAATTTCAGACAAACAGTAATGTCCAATCTCTTCTTAAAAACTTCCAGTGTCGGAGCTTTTACAACTTCTGGAGGTAAGTCATTCCATTAATTGTTCTGTCAGGAATTTTCCTTTAAAGGTTGCTTCTCTCCTTGCTTAGTTTCCACCCATTGCTTCTTGTCCTACCCTTAGGTGCTTTGGAGAATAGGTTGACTCTCTCCTCTTTGTGGCAACCCCTGAGATATTGGAAGACTGCTATCATGTTACCCCTAGTCCTTCTTTCCATCAGATTAGACATATCCAGCAACTGTTCTTTGTATATATTAAAGTCCCCTAATCATCTTTGTTGCTCTTCTTTGCACTCTTTCTAGAATCTCAAAATCTGTTTTACATCGTGGGGACCAAAACTGGACGCAGTATTCCAAGTGTGGCCTTACCAAGGCATTATTAAAGTGGTATTAACACTTCATGCGATCTTGATTCTCTCCCTCTGTTAATGCAGCCTAGAACTGTGTTGGCTTTTTGGGCAGCCGCAGCACCTTTTATACCTCTCTGAATTTTAAAAGCTAATTTTGTAATTTGATGTTTTCAGGCTGCTAAAATAGAGGAATTTAGAATTTCTTGATCAATCTCAAGAACCTGGATATTTTATTATTTATGGAACAGATGAGACTGCATAATATGGTTTTCCATTCCTGCATGTCATAACAATGTAGTCAGATAAAAATTATCTCCCCTAATGATTTTGTTAATGGTACCAGATAAAATGACAAGAAAATGATCAACTGTAAGTGGTTAAGAAAGAATATTTTCAGCTATTTTCATTGCTTTTGTAACATACCTTATAATATGTTGAAATATTATAATCATTTTCATAGATCTGTTAGAAAAGCTAATTTGTACATTTGTAGCATTGATCAGTAGAATCTGCACAAGACATTGTGTGCTTGATGAGTATCGGGTTACTTTCTTCTTTTTCTTCCTCCTCCACCTCCTCCTCCTCCTCCCCTCTTCTATGCAGAATGAAATAATTGTCTTGAGTAAAGGATCCCAAAGGATGGGAGGAGGCCGTCTCTACAGCTTTCTCTGTAGAACCCTCTTCAATGTAATTTTGATGAAGGACAGAGCTGTGTTCAATCTGGCCTCTCTCCCCCGCTGCTGCCCTCTGATATTGCAGAGGCCAATATTGAAGTAAGATTTAGCAACCAGTTTGATTGCAGTACCCCTTCCAGGCCAACCCTGTGGCCAGAAAGATTGTTAGCTCTACCAATTAGAAGGTAGTCGTGCAAGTAATCTCTAGCAGAGAGAGAGAGATCGATCATTTTATAAGAAATCATAGAATGTTAATTATCCTTTCATTTGAAATTTCAAAAAGTCTTCTCATGAATTTAAACTTTGATGTTTACTAGTCTAATTATTTTAATGATTTCATCTCAGGATAAGCCCTGTAGATATCCATTTGTACTGAAACACTGGGAAAGGATAGAGTTCACAGACTAGGGTTGCTGTTTTTCACTAAAACTGTGAGGCTTAAAACATCAGCCAAATGAAAACATGCATTGTATAAGCTTAGCTGATCCAACTGATTCTTTTCCCTACCAGACAGTTTTGCTGTATTTCAACAATTTTATTTTGTTTTAAATCCCCCCTTGCCCTCCCCAAGGAGTGTAATTCAAGGCAATCACAAGATGCTCAACCTCTCCTGCTGTTTCTTCTGCTGCTACTTGTTCCCTTTTTCTTGTTATTCTGAACTGAATCTCCACACTCCACATGTGTGTTTGCCTGTTTTCTTGCCTTATTCGAACCCAGGGGCTGCCTTCCTGTTTGATGAATACAAAGTGTTTGATTTGGGAAATGCCCACGCCTGTGAGAGCCTTTTGCATCTCTGAAGAGTTCAGATTCATTTGCTCCTCTTCCTTCTCTTTCCAAGGCAGGCAACGCAGAAGCTGTATAAATAGCCAAGTCTGTGCCACCTCCAGTCTGAGAAATCCAAGCATCTCAGAAGCAAAGGATACATACAGCAGGGAGACATCGGGCAGCTTCCAAAATGAAAGATGATGTATATTTCAGACTCAATCTCCTGAGCAATCTTGGGAAGCTTGGATGGATTACAATAATACTTCAGCAAGGCTGCTGATATCCATAAAGAGCTGTCACTAACCACGCGGGATAAGAGCTGGAGAGAATGTTATTCTTTCCACATCAGATTAATTTGAAGAGCTGATATCCTGGAAAGGATAAGACCTGAACATTCTGATGGATTAAACTTTCAAATCGCTTTGTTAGTGGAATGGGTGAGTGTTAAGGCTTCTTTTAATTTGCAAGAGGAAAACGGCATTGATATTAATGACATTAATTCTTAATAATCCACTATTATAGCACTTTGGCAATTATTTCAGAACAGATTACTGTTGCCAGAGTGGTACTTTCTTTTTCTTTTTTCTTTTTGCTGTTATATCTTAGCCATACTTAAAACCATCTATGCAAGCAAGGATGCTATGGATAAGTTTGGATGCTAGGATATTAGAATCTTCTCTTCTGAAATAAATCTTACTGATGTACCTGTTTTAGGTAAAAATACATGGGGTTGAGCTGCATGATTCCAAAATGTATATTTTCATTTTCTTTCTCAACCTTTGTTATACCAAAGCTTTTACGTCACTGGGTTTTCACACAAATCAGAATTCCATTCATTTCAACATTCCATTATTTCGAACATTGACAAGGGGAATAGGAGCCCCAGATTAAAATGAAGTTTGTGAATGGGATTTATAGTTAATCTGTGATACTTGATTCATCTCCAAAACTACTGAAAGACTAAAGGTCCATACTTTAAGGGTTCATACTTAAAGATCATTAGATGGTGTTTTTTTTTGTTAATGAAGATTTTTAAAAAATAAAACACATATTGCTTTTTAAAAGATTGTATATACTGTAGTTTTGATTATGACAGCTATTTTCAATATAAAAAAGTATATTTGTATTTTAATTCCATTTTGATTTTGTACATTTTGTCATAAAATTATTATAAAACAAAGTTACTATAGGTTTAGGATACTGTATCATTTTAAGACTAATTTCAGAGGAATGGCTATTAAGTAAGAGGCAATGTTGAAAATAAATATTAATTGTATCTTTATAAAACAGAAAACTATATTTGCTTATAAAAAGCAATATTTTTAAAATTAGCTTATATTTTAGTTTTGAAATCGTATGAAAACTGAACACCAGAAAGAAGAAGAAGAAGCCTACCAAGAGAAGAAAATTATAACTGAAGTGTGTGATTAGCTGTATGCTTAATTAACAGCAAACACAATATTACATTTTCTCCATTGGATAAAGATTTAGCACTTTTCCTCATGCATGTTTACAGTCCAAAACCAACTTGTGAGCAGCCAAAGAAAAAAGGTGAGATATTAAAACATAAAGATTTGAAAGAATTTAGAATGACAGAGAGAAATAAGAGTCTAGAAGTGAGTGTCTTTGTAAAAAGCAAATAAACAACAAAATATATAATATTGCTCTTTATCAGTTAAAAAACTACAATATGAGAGTTCTGCAGGAATTTATTTGTTATTAGTCTCTTTTTCCTAATAGATTCTGTTGGACTCTGAGCAGAATTTAGCATAACTAGTTAAATTTTAAAAATCTGAAAATGAAATGTGTTTAGTCCTCTCAATTTTCTAATGCATGCTTAACTCTAATCACATTTCTCTGGAAGTAAATCCATAGACAACCAGTGGAACATACTTATTTGTTTTCATGAGATGGTGCTTGAGGGAGTTGCATCACAGATCTGAGCATGTTTACTCTGGCATACTCAGTGTGCTTTGGCTTACAACTTTAGCATCCTTTCTGCAAACATTATTAAGTGAATTAATACATGTGAGTTTATTTAAAAAATAGGGTTGAAAATTTAATTGAAAACAAAAATAGTTCCCTAGAAAAGACAAACCATTTACTATTATTAATGAGAGTGGTTTCTTTAAAAGTAACCTTTAAAATGGTCCATTCCTACTTTTAATGTTCAGTCAAATAATTTCAAGAATTGAGATTACCTGCATTAAAGGCTAAGTAAGATTAATTAGTATTATAAAGAGGAATCCAAAATATTTATCTCACAACCTCAGTTTTTACAATGAGTTTTGATTTTGGATAGTGGTGGTGGGGCACTACATAAACTGATTTCTCAATTTGAAGCATAATTTTCTTTTTATTTTCTTGGAGGCTGATTCAATGCAGAAAAAAATGGCCCCAATTCTTTAGAAAATGTTTCATCTGTACAAATGCAATGCACGGAGGTAGATTTTCCTCTTTGTAATATCAAAGCAACAATGCCTACAATGTAAACAATTGATAACAGACTCTTATCATACTAATTCAGTATAAGGTTGTATTATTCTTTAGTAAACTGATATAATTTCCTCTTTGCTTTTTCCTTTAGGTATATATGGTAAGATAAAATTTAATATGTGGCATTTATTTAACAAATATAACAATTAGTTTGCTGAAGTTTTAGAAGACATTCACCTTTTCAAAGTGTAAATTGGCTTAAGTTGAAAAGGATTTGAGGCAAACAGTCACTCTTGAAATTCAGGAAATTCACACCCTGCATGTCATGTCATTATATGATTATACATAGGAGGATTATTGTTTCTGTCATGAGCTTCAGAAATAAAGAAAACACATCTGTCAAATTTAGAGATAATTTGTTCCACTTTGGATGTTTTTTATGGTATTTCTACAAATTCAACTGAAACATTCCTGCAGTTTTGCATTTCCTTTTTGTTATAAATAAATGGCTGAAGATGATGAAGATGATAATGATGAAGATAGCATTTGGTTGAACACTGTGTTTCCATTTCAACTCTATAACAGTCCTTTCCTCTGCTCATAAAGTGGACTAACTTTAGTAGAAGAAAGTTCTGTGCATGTGGCAGAGAATAGAGGGATGTAGTAGAAGACTTGGTCATCTCTAATAGCAATAGCAAGGAAATGGGCATTTTAAAACCAAACTGATGAAAATATCACTTTTTTCTTTTGTTTTGTCTCTAAGAGGCTGCTATATAAAATCTAAGAAGAGACACACCGATGACTTTTTGTTTTAGATGCTGCTTTAGGTAGCTGATTGCAAATGTGCCATAGCTTTTAACTAGGCAGATTAAGAACATCATTAGTTTAGGACACATCCCTTCACTCTGAAACCTCATCTGCAAATTTTAAGATATGATCTGAAGCCTGTTTCCTGGAGATGTTGCAGGAGATCTGATAACAGAAGTCATCTGCTTCCTTTGACTGTTATAGAATAGCCCATCATAGAAGGAACAGCTATTCAGTAAAAATTAAATACAGTTATATGGATGTAAGGCCTGAACTGGATTGTGTTATGGTGTCAGAAGAATGAGATTAATTTATTTCCCCATGCACTAGATCTAAATTGAAGTTCTGGCACTAAAAATTGCTATTTATTGTTTGAAAGGAAACTAGAGACATCATGTTAATTTTTAAATGACTTTTCCCATTTTAGGTAAATAGCAATTCTTTTGTAGGAATGAATTAGATCCAGCCACAGAAGACTAGTTTCACCAATAAACAAGTGGAGGCAACCAGCTTGTGTGTATTAAAAAATGCTAGAGGAAAGAACTGTGTGCCATTCAGTTTTCCTTGTGTCCTCTAGATGCAAGGATATTGGCTTATTAGGCTAGTGGAGAGATCTGGGATAATATTGAACCAAGATTCAACTGTCAGTTGAATCAGTTTTTGTACATAAAAGGGAAAAGATAGCTCCATTTTGATACTCACATTGGAAGTGTGTCTTACATTAGCCATGAATTCACACAACATAACTGTATTGGCTAAGGTCATTGTTTTTGCTGATTATTTTAATTTTAAAAAACAGAAATAAAACAAAATATCCTGATTTTAGAAAACCTGGCCTCACCATTACCACTATTTTTACTTGCACTGACTCACAAAGCAGAAAAATAATGTTCAAATCCAGTTCTAGTTACATATCAAGACGTAATTTTAACATCTCAGATCACCGCTGAGGGAGCGTTCCACGTCAGAAGCAGGTTTAGTCATAAGTAGTACAGACAATGTGCTGAAACATTGCAGAAATAGAATGAAATACAAATCAGCAGAACCTGTACTGGTTGGTGAACTGAAGGAGATGTGCAGAGAAAATTATCAGAATTTCAGGTGCTTTTACAAGTCTTTATCTTCAGCATCCTGAAACAATTTTAAATTTGGCGGTTCAGTAAATGTAATTAAAATACAGTTGATTTAGATGATAAAAAAATTTAAATAGTCCACTTTGCAAATATTTCAGGATTTCATTTGATTTCATTAATCCTTGTCAGTTCAATCTACTCGTCTGTCAATTGGAGTAAAACATATATCATTATTTGCTTTTTCATAATTTATATTACGTTATAATATAATATATTTTCATAGTTTATATTATAGTATAACAGATGATTTGAAAGTGGAATTTCATAGATGATAATGCATATCAGTAACTTTCTTCAAAAACTGCTTGTGTATCCAAGTTCTCTCTAGAGCCAATCTCCATTTTCCTATATTTTGGGGAGAGCTAAAGTTTTTATATTTTTGGGAAAGCTAAAGTTTTTTTCAGTAAAGCAGCCATTGAACCATATAGGACATTACAACGTTAATTTGCTGAAAAGTACATAGGTATATACAATAATGGGGTAATTTTCTATCTTCTTGGAAAGTTATGCTGTCCATGGTTGTTAGTTGGTTTGACTTTAATTAGAAAATTATAGAGAGTTAAGATAAGGAAAGAAATATTATTTTCCATTGGTAATATATACAGTCTGGTTTTAACTTAATGTTGAATATTTTAATCATTTATTCACACTGTATTTCATCTAATGGATACATTGACATTTTAAACTAGTGTTTACTGAAGGTAATTGTGGCCATTTCACATGCAAAAGCTAATGAGGGCCCAAAGTCTGCTTTGCCATTTCTCCAAAGTTTTCTTTTTCTTTCAAAAAGTCCTTTTTCTTCTTCTTTTGGCCTTATTTTCAAAGCAGATCAGAATTTTTTTTCTTTCACCGGTATTTTTAGCTTATCTTAGCATGCTATTGCTGTTCCACATTATTCTGCTCAGATATAGCTTCTCTGGCTATCCTTGGTACTCAGCCTGTAAAAAAATTCCAGGAGGAATTCCTTTAGGAAAAATATTATTTAAGATTTCACTGAATTGGGAGAAGCTGGGGAGGATGCAAATTGCTGGAGAGATTATTATATAATGGAGATCCATCATTCAGGTCCACCTATGAGTCACCAAGCACTGAAGTAAGTTCAAGAACACTCTCCACTGTGAAAATTTCACAGATAAAATTTCAAGAGCAAAGGCCTTTTAATCAAACTGAGTGAGTTCTGATAGGAGGAAATGCAGGAATTTTTTGGGGGGTCTAGTTATTAGAGAAATCTCTTTCTACTTTATGGCTTAATCATCTGCAAAATTCTTTGCTTTTCCTTTTTCTGGAATCCTTTCTCAGCTTTTTTGTCTTCAGACTTGCATTTGATTTTCTTCTCAAAAATCAATTCTGCTGAAGTAGCACCCTTTTTCTATATTTATATATACTTATCGATGTAAAGTATTTTGTGACAAATACTTTTTTGAAAATATGTAGTAATGCTCATTAGAGGACAGGGTTTCAATACAAATTTCAGCTGAATGCATACCTGGCAGCAAATCAGGTTTCATTGCTACATCATCAATGAAGAACAAATACGACTAATTTCAATTTTAAAAATATATTATGTCCAAGTCCTCACATCATTGTGGGCTAATAGTTTTCTTCCTTGATTCATCTAGCTGATTTTCTTTTTAACATTATTTTTTAAAAAACCTATCACTTAATTCTCTATTAAAATAAAAGCAGTCATTATTTCATATCTGGATAAAGTTTTTTGCTTGTTCAGTTAAGAGTGAATCTTAGTTAAGCCAGGAAGTCTTTAATATTTTGAAAAATTGGCCTATGTTTTGATGATTTGCTGTTATCAAATCTAGGAGGCATGGACATAACCAATAACACAATGAAGAATTGTGTAATGGGAAACAATCATAAAGCCCTATAGATAGCCAAATCCATCCTTTTGTTCAATAAAAGAATCTATTAAATCACCACCAGCCACCATTTGAAAACATCTAAACAGGGTATCCATCATATAACAGCATGATTGTCAGGAAATTATTTTTAATGTTCAGCCTTTCTTTAAAATTTAATCTATTGATCTTTTGTCCTAGAAAAATAGTTTCCCTCTTCCATGGAGCAATCATTTAGGTCATTAAACTAAGGATATCTCTCTCTTTTGTCTTCTTTTTAGTCAAACATGCACAATTTTGTTAATGATTCTTCATAGGATGTCTCCTCTGATTATCCTAACGGTATATCCTCTAAATCTGCTCCAGCTTTTTTCATTTCCTTTTAAAAGGTGGTCCCAAGAACTGAGCACAATATTTAAGTGCAACTGAGGTATAAAGTTATTGCTGATATCCCACTAATGGTCCACTGGGATGTCTATATTTTTCTAACATTTGCTCAAGCCAAACTTGAACCTGTGCATTTGATTTTCCTAGCCATGATATAGCTCTTTATATTTGTTACAGTTAAACATCATCCTGTTGTATTTGAACTGTCTGTCAAGGTCATTTTGAATTATGTTTTCATTCTCTAAGATGTTAGACAACCTTCTTAGGTTAGTGCCAATTTAACATGAATTTCACTCCATTCAGAAGTCATTTATAAAAATTAGAACTGATTTAACCACACAGAAGAATTTATTAAAAGGAGGCTTCGGAAATTTTGGTAGAAATATGATTAGGAGACCTATAGGGCTTTATGTTTTAAACAACACAATCTAGATGGCAGGAAAATGGCTAATTGAACTGATTAGAATTAAAGGTTGTCTGAAAGGAAAATTTTAGAAGACAATTTTTAACATGCACTTGGTTCTGGATGAATTTATATTTTCTTCTGAAATATCTGATACACAATTTGAAGATAAATATTGGTCTGATTTTAAAAGTCTAAGAGATGCCATGGTATAAAACCATTTCCAATTTTTGAGACTGGCTCTTCACTTATAGCCACACTCCAAGATAGAGATAGCCTGGAGATATTTATTCTGCACAGTGATGATAATTCAATTCTTTGTGCAATATTAGATAATTCCCATACACTGTATATGGGGCTATTTTTGAAGGCTATGTTAAAACACAGCAATGTCATTCAAGAGGTTTTATGTGATTCTGAAAAATGATGCTATTGTATTAAAACATTGCAAAAGGGCTACAATTGTACCCAAAGCACCTTTTTGGGGATATGAATACAAAGTACCTCACAATTTCCATTGATTATTTTCATTTATATCTTGTCTTT
>JAEANM010023115.1:0-11443 GCA_017656035.1 Myanophis thanlyinensis
ATGCTGGCTCAGGAATTCTGGGAGTTGAAGTCCACGAGTCATGAAGGAGCCATAATTGCCCACCCCTGATATAGAGACTTCAATAGTTTAACAGTTGTTCATTTCCCTCTCTCTTTCTCCTCATGATTTTCCCTGCTTTTTGCTAGTTATCTATTAATGTAAACTTTGCTGATGTTCAATCATCATCATTTTAGCCACCGTCTATCCATTGCAGGATGAAGGCCTGTTCTGTATGTTTCCAACCTATACAGTCCTGGGCTTTTTTTTTTTTTTGCCATCTTTCTTTCTTTTGCATCCATGAAAGAGATATAAACCAAAATGGATTCACGACATCAGCAAATATTGCATGCCCAAAACTTGCTGATGTCCTCGATCCATCTTGTTTTAAGTCTCTTTTGTGGACACTTTTTATCAAGTGGGATCCATTCTATGACTGCATTGGTACACCTGCCATCAGTTCTTCTTACTATGTGACCAGCCCATTTCCATTTCAATTCTTTTAGTTTTTCGTTGGCATTGTATGTTTTTGTTTGTCCCTAATTCATGTGCAAGACTTTCTATCTTGGCTTGTGATGCCAAGCATGTATCTTTCCATGGCTCTTTTCACCATTACAAAAATTATGATGTTTAATAAATAAATATTAAACTACATTTTCTTGCAAGCCATTCTGGTTGTTATAAGTGGTTTGTTTTTTTCTAATCTGGCTACATAAATTGAGTAGGAGTTGACTGGATGCAAATCAAACTGAAAAGGTCTATGCCACAGCAATGGCAGTCAGCAATTGTTAATCCTGATTCTAAATTCTCTAATACATAAATTAATAAACCACTATTATATAATTAATACACCAAAGTGGCAGCTGAGATTCCTGCCACCTTTCCAATAAATCCTGTCACTATAGCTAATCAGAAAAAAGAAATGCATTGCTTTTCCACTCCCCCAGAGTTTCTACTGGACTATGCATCATCTCAACGCCACATCGTCTGTAGAGAATGATTGTATAATTCCTGAACCTGCCTGAATAAGTATTCAAATAAATCATTTGCAGTCTTGTTTGGGGGGAACAGTTGGGTGGTGAAAATGAACACTTTCATTCATTTAGGGAAAAAGTAAATGTAATTTCATTCTTAGGCATCATGTATTCTTATAATTAGAAACATACAATAGTATTGCCTTTTTATGTTTATTCACCTGCAAGTTTTTAATCTTTATAAAAATATCTTTAATGAGGCTTAGATTGATTGCTTGTCAGTTAACAACTGATTTATTGCAACAGGAAGGTGTCTGCTTTATTAGGAGTTGCTGAAAAAGCAACTCCACAAGATTTTAATTCTGGTGAAGATATACATAGAATTGCACTGAAATTAATCCATAAAAGTCGCAGACTAACTTTTTTATAATATTAGAATATTGCTGCTATGTTGGTTCCAGTACCAAGTTCTTGGGGGGGAAAAAATTCTTGACAGAATCATTGTACTTCATGGAAGTTGCTGGTCCCTTTATGAGAAAAGTTGTTTGCAGTAGCCAGATAGAAAGCACCCAATGCAAGTTATTGCATAGGTTTCATTTTTACAATTTATATTGTGGCAAAACCAATTAACAACATAAACATATAGGTTCATGCAACCAAGTGAATGAAATAACACAACTTCAAAGTATGATGTCATCTAATTAAAAGAAACAGAAAGAACATGCAAAAATGTGAATAGGAAATATGAAAATAAAATGGAATAAAAAAGGAAGGGTTAACAAATTATGTTGCTAAACCAAATAACTCTAAAAAACTTTGGTCACATTGTTTGACATTTTTATTTATTTATGTTATGGCTGTCTTGAACTACAGTCAAGATGGTGGCCCCAGCAATATGATCAAAGCTCCACCTATTTTCTTTTTCTTTTTTCATTTTTGTGTTGCATGTGTACTTCATTTAAAAAAACAACAACAACAGGTACAGCTTGTTGCTCACACTGTTGCAGACACCATCTTGATTTTTTTTAAAACATACCATGCTGATATTCCTGCTTTGTCAACAAGAATCAAAGACAATCTATGGATGCTAAGAGGCTATATGTCTTAGTAACAAATTGGGTATTGGTTTCTTCTTCCAATGTCCCATGATAATTCTTACAGTTTCACTCCTATTCCCCTAAAGCAGTGTTTCTCAACCTTGGCGACTCCCAGAATTCCCCAGCCAGCAAAGCTGGATGGGGAATTCTGGGAATTGAAGTCCAAACGTCTTAAAGTCACCTAGGTTGAGAAACACTGCCCTAAAGTGACACTACACTACTTTTTGAGGTCTTGATAGGCCAGTTTCATTCTGATTCTGACTCTGTGGCCCAGTTAAAAAAAAAAAAAACTGTCATTGTGACTGTTTCTGTCTAATTTCTGTCATCAGAAATCAGAAATGACACTTGCCACTTTTTCACTAGTGTGGCAGGTGCCTGATCTCTAGGTTCCTTCTGTATCTGCATCTAATTTCTTCATGTTGCCTTTTATCTTTCACTTTCTATAAAAAAGGGAGAAATGGAGAGTCCTCATCCCCTCTGTTCAAACCAAAGATAATGGTTAAGGTTTTTGTAAGCCAGGAAGCTTACAAATTATGGAAAGAAAACATTAATGGCAGTGAAAGCCAATGCTAATTAGATTTATCAGGATATTTTTTTTTAACCCTGTGGGGAATTGCATTTCCTATTGCAATGTTGTATTTGCTTTTATATGTGTGTACGCATGTCAGTTATACAGCAGTTGCTCAAAATACCTATACATTCAATGCTTTAATTACAGTTCTGTTCCTGGGGAACCTTACAAACTTTGCCTTTCATTCCATTTGTTGCAGGAAAGACATAGCACTGAAGGAACAATCATTGGAATAGAGAGACCTGCCCCAGGCATATGATTCAGGGGTTGCATTCAATGCATCATTCAATGAGAGAGAGAGAGAAAAAAAAAACAATCTTAGTTTTCTGCTGTGTTTCACTTTGTTTTATGACCAAACAAGCAATAGGAAAATGTGGATTGCTCTTATTTGTCTTCCCTCAGGAAATAAAATTAATTTGTCTAGTTGTGTTGGGCTTTGGAGGCAAGAACAGAAAGTTTGCTGGCATACTAGGATTCCATGGTCTTAATGATTTGAAATAAATCACAAAAGCTAAATAATAAGTGCAAAAAAAACCCATCCCTCAAGATTCTTAATAAATAATAGTTTCCCATTCTTCCTCGGGATTTTGGAAGTTTACTTACCTCGGTGTGATTATTAGTTTTGATAATACTAGCTCGTTAACTTTGATCTCAAAAATAACATGTTTCTCTTCTTATTTCACTGTTTCCTACTTTAAAGATATGTCAATTGCCTAGACACATCAAGAGTTGGCTGGCTGGCTTCTAAATCTAATGTATTAATTAATAGTACTAATAATGTAGATGGAGTTGGACCTGGTTAGTGCTTATATATAAGACCATCAGGAAAAAAAAGTTAAAATATTTGAGATACAACAAAGAAAGTTATCTAACATTTAACAGTATTAGTAACATAAGGGTCTATGACAATTTGCCACATCACGGCCAACTGATTGCAGCCAACTCAACACAGCCAACTTACCTCGAGACAAAGGTTACATTAAAATCAAATAAATGGTGAAATAGAATCATTAAAGAAAAGATACAAAAGGAGGGACAAAATGAAATGTGAATTTTATTTATTTTAAATAATTAAATTGAATTGTTAAAGTGTCCTGCAGTGAGTTGTCCTGCGATAAGTTGGCCATGGAAAGTTGTCCCATGGTGAGTTTGCTGCGGCAATTTGGCTGCAGTGAGTTATCCCACTCTGCTAACATAATTCAATGACATTATGACATGAATAATATTATGCTATAATGTTGTAATATGAATTTCTATAAAGTAGAAATTCTGCTTGAAACAATACCAAACTCCAAATGCAGGGATGTCAAACTCAAGGCCTGCAAGCTGGATCCAGCCTGTGGGGTGCTTGAATCTGGCACACGAGGCTACTTTGGAAACAGCAAAGGATCAGCGTGTGGTGCCTCTGTCAGCAAAAAGGGAGCAAAAATGGCTGACTCTGGCCATGTCCATCCTAGCCACATCCACCCCAGCCCCCCTGAGATCAAATACAACCCTGATGCAGCCCTCAATGAAATAGAGTTTGACACCCCTGATATAAAGTAAAGTACAATGTAGAACATAAAGTAGAATAACAACTAAATGTCTAAAACTGAGCAATTATTATTTGTGTAATAATAGGAATGGTCTTCCACTGATCTACCAGCTCATGTGCCTGATGGATTTTATGCATTGCCCTATACAATATGATAATGGAGAATTATGGCTTGATAAGGACAGCAACAATAACAACAACATAAGCTTGATAAGCTTGCCTGGGTAACCTTGTGAAGATTGGGTAGGTAAGAATACTTTTAATCTCACTATGAAATGATTTTTATTTTTTTTAGCTTAAAACTGTTGAGACCGTGGGAACAGAACCATAATTAAGCTACCCACAGATTTAACCACAGATAGCTACGTGTCTTTTTTTTTTAAATGGAAGGTTTGAACACTGTGCATTTCCATTGGCATTGTTAAAATTACCTCCACACAGACCCCACACATAAAACTGCTCCTGGCAACTGAGATGTGAACAATGGCTTGAAATAGCAACAGAGTTCCCCTTTAAGCACAAACCTTGGAAATGTTGTTAATTCCCCACTACAAGACAGATGGCTACCAGCAGGATGGGTACCTGGCAGCTTCATTAAGCATGCATCAACATATGAGAAAACGATAGCTAGGCCACTGTCAAAAATCTTGTTTCTTCACAGGAACTGCAATCTGAGAGAGGGCAGAAGAAAAGAAAAGAAGCCGTAACAGCATTCTCCCCCTAGGAAGGACAAGTTCAAGTGGTTTGATCACAGCCTCAGAGAAATAACAAACATCAACTCTCCCCTTTTGCAAAGATGGAATTGTCACTGCTTGGCATCCACAGCACACCTCATACCATATTTGCTCTGCAGCTGTCATATCGTGAAAAAACCTGGGACCACCCTTGAAGAGTGATGGACAGTGGCACAGCACATATGAAATTGCATTTGAGCTATTTGGGGACTAGTCAGGAAGGTGCAACACTTTGCTGGAAACATTCTGGAGCAGTCCCCAGTTATAAGAACACAAAAGTGACAGAAGAAAATCGAACCAAAGCACTCGCTGGCCCAGCCTTTTTCATTCCCATGCTAAACAAGCAGATAGTAAAGTCAGATCATGACTAGGGATTAGATGACCAGATTTCCTTGAATATCTATAATCTATAAGTTTATAATCACTTATAGGAAGAGAAATTACCATTTGGCCGATTTGCAATTCTAATTTTCTGATTTTAATTAAAAAATCAGACTGAGAAGGGGCGTTGTATACTTACGTGATATGCTCCTTCTCATTGAGTGAAGAGACAATCCAACGATTGGGAAATCACCTGTCATTCACAGATCCACATGACTGAGTTAAAAGACAAAAGAGGCCAGGCCCGCCCTCCTGACCCAGTTTCTACGAAGTCGTAAGTAGTGAAGTCTCTCCTTAACGCTCGTATGTATTACTTGCCTCTGTGCTGGAATAAAACTTAAAACCCATTAATTGAACCAATAACTTCCTTTATTTAAAGTACCAACACGAGTATCAGAACAATAACTTATAACATAGTGTTAACCAAACAACCACAGAGCCAGAATTACAAAACCTAACTAACGGGAGGGCCGGATTGTCTCTTCACTCAATGAGAAGGAGCGTATCACGTAAGTATACAACGCCCCTTCTTTGTTGATTGTGAAGAGACAATCCAATGATTGGACTTATCAAAGTCACTGTACTGAAGGGCGGGAAAACTCTTATTCTGGCGTGAGCACTGTTTGAAGTACTTGTCTGCCAAAAGCAACGTCTGCTGCCGCATAAGTGTCCAATTTGTAATGCTTTATAAATGCCGATGGGGATGACCATGTGGCTGCACGACAAATTTGTTCAATGGGTGCTTGAGACGCCCAGGCCGCCGATGTGGCCACACTCCGTGTTGAATGTGCTGTAATGCCCGAAGGTAAAGTAAACCCCTGCGCTTCATACGCTAAGGCTATGGTCTCCCTAAGCCAGCACCCGATGGTAGTGGGCAAAGCTTTCTGGCCTAATCTCTTTTGGTGAAACTGCACGAATAAGGCCTCTGTGCGTCTCACCGATTGGGTTTTCTCAATGTAACTCTTTAGGGCCCTATGTACATCTAAGGTGTGCCAGCGCTCCTCTGAGTCATGGGCCATCTCTGGACAGAAATTTGGAAGTATGACTTCCTGACCTCTATGGAAAGCGGAATTAACCTTAGGTAAGAAGGTGGGGTCCAGACGTAGGACAACCCTGTCCGCATGAAATATACATAAGTCGCTCCTGACTGACAGAGCCGAGATCTCGGAAATACGCCTAGCAGTTGTGATAGCCACCAAAATGCCGTCTTCCAAGATAGTAATCTCAACGGTGCCGAATTCAGGGGTTCAAAGGGATTTTCTGTGAGCGCTGCTAACACTTTAGAAAGTTCCCAGGTAGGATAGCGATGTATAATTGGAGAACTTAGGTTGGCCGCTCCCCGCAAGAACCTTGTTACAACCGGATGCCTGGAGATCGGTATGCCTGAAATGCAGTCTACAGTTGAGGCAATTGCTGCTATCTGCCTACGCAATGTGTTGGGCTTAAGGCCCTTGTCCAACCCATCCTGAGGGAACTCAAGTAGCTGAGCTATGGAAGGTTTAGTCGGACTCAGTGAATGTTTAATACACCAGGTACTGAATGCCTTCCAAGTCGTCTCATAAATTCTAGTTGTAGAAGGCCTGCGGGAAGCCTGAATGATTGATATTACCCTATTAGAGACTTGGAAATCACTTAGGGCAAGGTGCTCAGTTTCCAAGTGGCTAGGTTGAGCCAGCCCGGATCTGGGTGTAGTACCGCTCCCTGTGACAGTGGTGGAGGTGACAGGGGCAGCCTCCAAGGTGGCTCTACTGAAAGATGGAGTAGCTCTGGAAACCATGGTCTCTTTGGCCAATATGGGGCTATTAGAACGATTTGAGCTCGTTGTTCCCGAACCTTCCTGATGACCCTGGGAAGGAGAGGTAGGGGAGGGAAAGCATAAAGAAGGCCCTGCGGCCAAGGAGAGCGGAGCGCATCCACTGCTTCCGCTCCCTGGGTCGGATACCGTGCAAAGAACCTGTCCAGCTTGGAGTTGTGTTGATTGGCAAATAGGTCTACTAACAGGTCGCCGAATAGGTGCTGAATTTGTCGAAACGTGTGTGGGTGTATCTCCCACTTGGTGTGATCCAGGACTGCTCTGCTGAGCCAGTCTGCACGAACATTGTCTATGCCCGAGATGTGCTGTGCCGTCAGAGACAGGAGATGTTTTTCCGCCCATGTGATCAAGCGACGTGCCTCCATCATCATCCGCTGACTTGGTTCTGCCCTGGCGGTTGATGTGTGCCTTGGTGGCAATGTTGTCTGTCAGAACTAGCACATGGCATCTGCCGACAATCGGCTGAAAGTGTATGAGAGCCAGGCGAACTGCCCTCAATTCTAACCAATTGATACTGTGTGCTAGTTCTGACCGAGACCATTGTCCTGGGCAACATGTTGATTCAGGTGGGCTCCCCAGCCGTGGAGACTGGCGTCTGTAGTAATTACAGTCCTGGTTGGCTCCCAGAGGGAGCAACCCTTGTGGATTTTCGGAGATCTCCACCAATGGAGGGAGCGAGACACTGCCATCGGGATCCTCACTCTGCGGGAGGGTGAGCTGTTTCCACTGCGTTGGTGAGGTAGCAGGAACCATTGTAGTGGCCGAGAGTGAAGTCGGACCCATGGCACAATATTGAAGCACGACACCATCCTGCTGAGCAGTTGTCCGGCTGTTGCAGGATCTGATGTGTGAGAGATGATAGACTGTCCTTTCTGTTGTCAGACAGAAATACTCGACCCTGTT
Organism: Myanophis thanlyinensis; assembly: GCA_017656035.1. NCBI lineage: Eukaryota > Metazoa > Chordata > Lepidosauria > Squamata > Homalopsidae > Myanophis > Myanophis thanlyinensis. The sequence continues at coordinate 8,005 of JAEANM010023115.1, forward strand.
GAGTATCGATTATCGCTCCCAAGTGTTGTAAGCAGGTGGTGGGATGAAGATGGATCTTCTCCATATTGATGGAGAATCCGTGATCTTTCAACATCTGTATAGTTATCTGTAGGTCCCTGTGGGCCATCAGGAGTGATTGTGATTGGACAAGGATATCGTCCAGATATGCATATACCCTTACCGGGATCAGATGTAGATGTGCCATGAGGACAGCCAGAATCTTTGTGAAGACTCATGGGGCTGATGACAGACCGAACGGAAGCGCATGATACTGGAAATGTACCCCCAGATAGGCAAACCGGAGAAACCGTTGATAGGCCAGGTGGATCGGCACGTGGAGGTACACTTCGGTAAGATCCAGCGAGGAGAGAAAATCCCCCTGATGTAGAAGTGATAAGATGCTCTGTAGTGAGTGCATCTTGAATCTGCGGTACCAGATGCAATAGTTGAGTTGTTTCAGGTCCAGGATGGCTCTCCATCCGCCCGAGGCTTTGGGTATCACAAAAAGTGTTGAATAGAAGCCCTTGCCCTGAAACTCCTCTGGTATCGATATGATGGCGCCTATCGTGATCAGATGGTCTATGGCATCTCGCATGAGGGCCCTCTGCTGGGGATCTTTTGAAGGCCTGCACTCGATGAATCTGGTTGGCGGAATTTCTTCCAACTCTAGTGCGAGTCCGTATCGTATTGTCTGTCTCACCCAGATATCTGGCGTGGTGGCGTCCCATTGGTCGGCGAAATACTGCAGTCGCCCACCAATGGGATGGCGGGATCCAGAGTCACTTGGAGCATCTGTACTGACGTCCCCTGGTGTTGCGGAAGGGTTTCTTATTATAAACTGGTTGTCTGCCCCGAAAGGGACGTTGTTGATGTTGCTGACGGTCTTGCCGGTATGTGTAGTCTTGACAGTAAGTGGAATCTTGTTGGTAAGAGGGAAATCTCTGGTTGCTGACTGACGGCTCATCATAGGTGCGGAAATTCTGCCTCCAAAAGGAAGAAGTCTTCTTATGGTCAGAAGCCCTATAACCCGAGGTCATCTTCTTCTTGCCCTCTTTAGTTTCAGACAGAACTGGTGCCAGAGAGTTTCCAAAGAGCTGAGTGCCTTGAAAAGCCGATGATGCTAGCTTCCATTTTTGTTTTTGGTCAGCTTGCCAATTTTTGAGCCATAGAAGCCGTCTTGCTACCATAGATGATCCAATTGCCCGTGCTGCAAACTTTGCTGCATGGAGGGTTGTGTCTGCCGAGAATTCAACTGCGGCCATAATTTTGTTAACATCTTGATGAAGTCTCACATCTTCCGTGGTAAGACCGGCCTGGAGTTGATGGAGCCAGAGTAACGTGGCATGATTGAAGAAAGAAGCAGAAGACGCAGCTTTTAAGGCCCAGGCTGCTGATTGGTGGCCCCGGCGAAGTACCTGTTCTGAACGCTTCTCCTCTGGTCGCAGGGCATCCACTGGATCGGTCACTATGGTGCTGTTGGTTGTCAATGCCACCACTGGCTCGTCCACTGCAGGTGGATCCAGTGTTGAGGCAAAAGCCGCTGGTAGATTATAGAACCTCTTATCTGAGTTTAAAGGAAGCTTGCCTGCTGCCGGGACTTCCCACTGCTTGCTCACCAGGTCCGTGATCAGCAGTGGGGCTGGCACCTCCTCGGGTGTTGTAGTTTGTGGTGCCAGGAGGAGTTGCGCTGTCTCCTTAAGAGATGGCTGCTCCTGACCAGTGGTTGGATCGGTCTTGTCAGATAGAAAAGTAATGGCCTTAGCCTTGTTCAGGAGAGTCTTGAACAAGGCTGGGTGAAAGAGGCCTGAAGAAGTCTGAGGCTCTGAGTAGTCTTCGCCATTGTCTGATAAGAGGTGATCCTCCTCCCCTGAGTGGATTGACTCGCTGTTAGAACCAGAGGGGGAGTGGTCCACATCTCTGTCTCGATGTGCTGAGGAATTGGCCGCTGGTGACGGGAAGCTGTTCCACTAGTTGCAGCCTGGCTTGGGATGGCAATCTGCTGCTGCGTGAACACTGTGGAAATGAGGTCCTTCATCTGACTCATCAGCGAGGCTTGCATTGCTGCCAACGAAGAGGAGAGTTCAGTCGAAGCGACTGCAGGTGTAAGAAATGTGGTGGAGGGTGGAGCCTCTTGGACCTCCATCAATTGGGGCTCTAGTAGTTCCTGAGATGCCGCCCGTTCTTTGTCAACTTGCGGTTCTGGTGAGGGAGAAGGATACAGAGTTGAAAGGGTGCGTCCTCCTGCCGGAGGAGATAATGGCCTGGAGACAGGCTCAAGCTGTGCAGAAGCCGTTTGGTTGTTCCTGGAGCTTGCCCATTGTTTGTCCAGTGCCTTCTGATGCCAAAGTGCATCCTTGTCCCTGGATGAGGGGAACTTGGGCACCTTCTTGTTTCTGGACTCTACTGGAGCAATATGCTTCCTCTTCCTGGTGCACTTGCGACCAGGCTGTGGAGATAAGCCCCTTGTAGGATCCTGTTCCCTGGTGTTCATTGTGCCTGGATGACAAATTAAAGAAAGGAGGATGAAATTATAAACTCCTGTATTAGCAGGGATGTGTCTGAGGGAAGATCTGACCTCTGGGCAAAATCCCTGGAGGCCTGCGCTGTGGAAGGCCAGACAGTGACTTGGACACAAAGTGCATTTTAAAACTAGGCCTTTGATGGAGCAGACAAAATGGTGGATCCCTGCTGCGTTATACTGTGAGTGCTCAAAATGGCAGCTGACACTGGACGGCCTTGCCTGCAGGCGGCTCTAGGAGAGCATTCTCCTGGATGCGCTCAGCCCTCAGCCTCAGTCAGGCTCTGGGCAATGCCGTGGGAGTCGCAGCTCGGTAGGGCTGCGGTCCCAGTCCCTTTCCCTGGCCACTGTGATGAAGTGGAAAATTGACATTTTAAATCGGCGAGACTGGAAATGGCGGAATCGGAGAGGGGGGGCGGAAAGCCTAATGGCTGCTTGATCTCCGCCTCGGAAGCAGCAGCAAACTGCTGTTGCCAGAAGTGGTCACGGTCGTCTTCAGCGAGGTCCGAGCTGATTTGTCGTGGAATGATCCTCAGCAATCATTTCCATGTCACCTTCAGAGCTGCCAGGCTCTTCCGCGCTGGCGCCAGCCAAACTATTTAAAACACACTCGGTCGGCTGGAACGGCCGTGATCAACCAAAATCCAAATAGGCCAAGGGGTTTGAATGAGCTGCTCCTGTAGGATTACCAGTTCAGCCCTTGCTGCCCAGATCAGGTATGTTTGAAACTGAATTTGTTTTACCCCTTTTTCTGTTATTTCCAATCCAACCCTAATTCTTAAGTATTTGTGAGAGGTCCATTTCAGGGCATGGTTAAAATACAAACTTACAGTACTTGAGAATACTGTTTTGGTTGTGGAGAGACAATTATCCTTCTCAGATCTGCGATGACTGAGTAGTAAACTGGGTCAGGAGGGCGGG
>JAEANM010023116.1:0-11443 GCA_017656035.1 Myanophis thanlyinensis
ATTCTGGTGTTGTTTCTAGCCTAATCTTTATTGCCCTGCTTACAGAAACTGCCCACCCAGTCATGTGACACCCCCCCCCAGCCATGCCTACCAAGCCATGCCCACAGAACCGGTAGTAAAAAAAATTGAATTCCACCACTGGAGGGTGGGACCAAGCCAAAGATGGAGTGATTGAATCAATAAAGACAAATATGACAAATTATTTAATATTTAATCCTGTAAAAGAAAGCTAATTTGCTGAAGAGGTTAAGGCACCAGGAATTCTGGTCCTGTCTTAGGCACAAAGCCAGAAGAATGATTGGACCAGTCCCTCTCTCTGAGCCCTATGAAAGAGGCAAGAATAAACCATTTCTAAAATCTTTCAAAAAAAAACAAACCCTAAAAAACCTGCAAGAACTATCCAGGCAATCACCAGGAGTCAACAGTGTCTCAAGGGCATTTTTGTTTTTAACCTTGTAAAAAAGTAAGAGCCCCCCCTTGCTCTGCAAAAAAGAGAAGGAAAGTTAGCAACAATAATATTCCCTTGCTTTGACTCTTCTGATGTTCTTCAGATCAGCCAAGCAAAGCAAAAATCAAGTCTCCTGCAGGAAATCCTATTGAGATCAATACCAGCAACCAGCCCAAAGTAATCACGACAACAGTCAAATCAAAAGTAGAAACAGTGACATTCCTTCAACAGGGCAAGAAGTCATATGTACAAAAGTTTTTGTGCGTGCAATTTTCTGGGGAAGATAAGGCAAACTGAAAACATCTCTGCTAAAGCAGAACTGATGGCTGTGGCAAAGACCAAAGAACTGGTATGTAGACTAGTTCCTCTGAACCTGTTCAGTCAAGTGTCTATGGAGTTTCTGTCATCCATGTCGTGGTTGTCCCAAAGGTGTTTGTTTTCAAGAGGCAACTGGACTTTCTGGTTTTTCTTTGAAGATGTTTTGCTTCTCATCCAAGAAGCTTCTCTAGCTCTGACTGGAGTGTTTATAGATAAGGAACGGGAAGACATGATGTGTAATCTTATGAGGTAGACAGAGTCAGTAAATTTTCCTATACTTGTAATAAATGTTGGAAATCACTTCTTTACCTATTTCTTTTCTTCTTTATTACATTCTCTTTCTTCTTTTTACTTGTGCTTTTATTCTTTTATTCTATTCTCTTTTCTTTAAGTTTAAATTGCATTACTTTTACAATTATAATCAAAATCCTTCATAAAATTATATTTAAAACAAGCCAGTGTATAGGCATTTTTTTAAATAGGCAATTAAGGCAAATACATGTCAAAGTAATGGGAATATAACTTCAGCTGTTCCTTCTTCCCAGCTATATATTCTATGAGGATCTATGCACTGAGAAGAAAAGGGAAGATGGCAGGAGAAATTTATCAGCGCATGATGTGCTAGGCATTTCAAGAAGTAGGAAAAAATTAAACTTTATTATATTTAATTTACACCTGTACATTATTTTCTTTCTAGGGAGAATCTTAATATGCATGTCTCAGGAAAAGTTCATTTGCATGTCTACAGCTTAAGGAAATATCATAAAAAAATTTAATGAGGACCTCTTTGAATCTAAGGAGATACTGTTTTATGGAATATACCAGTATTCTGAAATCATTTTTTCCTTATTAGGGACAGTGAATAAATTCTGAACTAACTATATCTGGCATAGATTTTGTTTTGTTTTTTAAGTCTTAAAAGTCCTAAAACAGGAAAGGCATTTTTAAAAACAGTTTAGATAAAAATTAAGTGATGTAGTAACCAATCATTCATAATTTTTAAAAAATAAGTTATCTTTTTGTTCCCCTTCCAAACTATTTATAGTCTTTGTCATGAATGGTCCATTCCCTAGGAGGAATTCTCAAGCTTATTAGCCCATGAAAAATGTCATTAAGAGGGTGAAGTCCTGAGTAATAATCCAAGCAGAGGGAGACTAAGGTTTCAAGATTATTGTTACAAGAGTGTCATAAATTGGATAGGCAATTGATTTATAGCTCTGCTGTAAAACAATTTTCTTTAATTTGGTAGCTTCTAGAAATGTTGGAAAAGGAGTTTCCAAGCTAAAATCATCTAGAGGGACCCCAACAGTGGTGAAATGCAGCCTGGTCACACCGGTTCTGCCAGTAGTGGCGATGACATTTGGCCCCACGCACCCATCCCTGGCGATGTTTGGGCCCTCCTACCTGCCCCTGTTCTTCCTGCCTTATATCACCTTCATTTTTTTTCATTTTTACTCACCTTAATTGTGTAGAACAACTGTTCAGCCTGCCTCTGCAGCCTTCCCAATCATCCAGGCTGCCTCCGGTAAGTAGTTTAGAAGCCACATGGCAGCATGATTGGCGCACACATGCACGCACACTGACCCGGTAGCAAAACCGGTTGGATTCCACCACTGGACCCAAGGTTTGGTGTGAAATTAGCAATATTGCTGTAACAATCTTGGAACTGCATCACCCATCCTATTTAGCAAGGAGGGTTAAGTTACTTTTGTGTGGACATACTGAAGTTAAAAGTCAATGTGGTTGTTGCTTATCTAATAACATAATAAGACAGAAAGGATCCTCCTTCCATGCCTTTCTTTTTTCCCTGTGTCAACATATTTTCCCTTCTATTGTTCTTGTTCTCAGAAGACAAATTTATTTGCCCAGTAAATAAAAATGAGGTTACAGAAATAAATTCTTTAGTTCTTGGTTTTGAATTAATTAATTACTTTTGATATTACTCTTGCATTAAAAACATTCAATGAGATGAAAACTATCCATTGGAAGAATTTTTCTGTCTGTGTGAGGCCTGAAGCAATTTTCCTCTCAGCACAAAGTCCTTGGTTTTAACCATGGATTATTAAACAAGCCATAGTAGTAGCCCTTGTTCACGCATTCTGCACCAGAGAAGCAATCTCTTGGGGATGGGATCATATTGGGAATTGTAAAGGAGGTGATGGGTGCGTTTCAAAACAGCTGCCATTGATGGGCATTGAGTCATGAATGATCATCAGTGCCATGATGGAACAAGCTTGCACCAGCCTGCAAAAGCAAACTATTATATTTTCTGGAATTTTGCAAGCCAGTTGAGAGCAGAGGTGCACCACTATGCCTAGCAGGCCAATCAGCTATTCTGTGTCTAGTAGTGCATTGCAGTGGCAGGAATGGAGCCAACAGAGCCTGTTCTTAAACATTTGCCAGCTAACACTGTGAATCATCATTAACTGGAACCCGTCTAGCCTCTTAAGATAGTTGCTCCAGTGTTCCAGTGGAACATTTGCTGGAACCTGGAGTTATTTACAAATAAATATTATGCTGGAGGGAGGGTGATCTTTCGCTTTGCATCAAGCCAGATTGCCAATTAATAAATTATTTAAGAGTTATTTCATTGAAGTAATCTTTTTTAAAAGTCAGATGGGCAAGGAGACACGTAGATACTAAGATGAGATACTGTATAGGACTGTATTTTTTCATTACCTGTCTCTGGGCTAGACCATAATCAGGGCTTCTAATGGCTAGCTTCGCACAGCAGACTGAGATGATGTTTAGGGGAGTGATTAAGAAGACATCGCACGAGCCCTTTTCAACTTGTATAAAGTCATCCAAGGTTTTTAAATGGTGAGCCTGAGGCAATGTCTCTTTTTTTTTCTTGCACAAGATTTTTTTTTTTTAGTTCATAAGCAATATTGGAACCTTGACAAGAGAACAATTGACAAAATCCAAACCATGACACTGTAAAATAAAACAAATATGGCTATTTTACCACTAATACTCTGAAATAAATTGGCTCCATTTTTTCAGTTCAGAAGTTTACATAAAGCATGCCACCTGTTTAATAGTTTGACAAATAAAAGCTATATATCAAAATGCCTATTTTCTTCCACTGTATTTTCACTTGCTCAGCAGTTTTAACAAAAATAAAGCAAACAAGCAAGTGAAAATCTACCAGGGCTAAAAAAAAAAAAAAAGGATAATCCTAAACAGTTATCATACCAAAACCTTACTATATGTCCCTGAAGAAAAGAATGATGGGATTCTAGCATTATATCAGTTTCAGTTCTCAGTTGAAAAATTAACTCAAAACAAAGGAAATTATAGGAGATAGATAAAGTACTTTCCCTCCATGTAATTGAACATCACAACCATAGTGCAGACAACAAATCTGAAGTCAGACTTCAACATAATGAGGGCTCCTTTGTTGCCACTGTGAGGATGTTCACCAAAACTCATGTCAAATTGGATGGATGACCACCATTCATTACAGACTGTTTGGATCTTGCTGCCAACAACTGATGAAATAGAAGACATCTCAGTGCTACGAATCAGAGGTGCGCAAAATGTGCCACTAGAGAAAGCTTTGATCTTTAAATGCTTTGATATTGAAGCAGATGCACAGAATGCTATGGGAATAGTTGAATCCTGAAACAATTCCGAGGTCAGAAAAATTTAATTTCAAAGTTGGACCCCTTTTGGATCATTTAGAATGGCCTGTTATGGGGTCAGAACCTTCTGTGACAGAATATATTTCCACTTTCCTGGGGCAATTATACATTTACTATTACATGATGACTTATGCTCCTTTACCTAATTCCATAGAGAGCATTCTTGCTCCGTGGCTAGATGAGTTGCTATTTTCCTGAGAGCTGGTAAACAGATGAGTTGAACTAGTTTTTGTTTGCAAACCGAACTATCTATCTTGCAAGGACCATTGATTGCAGTAAAATACAGTACATCATGACGACTGTATCCATTGGTGTTACATATAGATGTAAATCAAGTTTTTAGCACTTTTAGCTACACAGACTTTGACTTATGACTACAATTGAGACCAGAATTACCATTTTGAAGCAAGGTGGTTGTTAAGCGAGTTGCTCCTGATTTTACCAACTTGTTAAATTAAATGGTTAAGTGAACCATTGCAGTTAAGTGAATCATGTAGTCATTAAGGAAATCTGGCTCCTTGTCATTAATTTTGTGACAGGCTGGGGCTGGGAAAACCACAAGTGGCAATCACATGGCCCTGGGATGTTGCCACCATTGTAAATACATGCCAGATGCCAAGTGCCTGAATTATTATCATGTGACTATGGGGATACTGAAACCGTTGGAAATACCGTTACCTTCAATGGTCACTAAATGAGTGGTTGTAAGTTGTGGACTACCCGTAGTGTTCATATTCTCATAGGATGTCCAATTAAAAGCAAAAAAAAAAAATCAGGATTGATGGATTCAGATATAAAATAGATGAGGCCTATACATTATTATTTGGAGAACCTTGATTTTTTTTTTTTTACGTCAGGTCACCTCAGGCTATATGAGATCAAAAATTTGTTTTATTTTCTCTGTTAGAAAGTAAATTTGTAAGGCTACACATCCATATTCAGGTTTTCAAACTCAAATATTAGATTGTTATTTGAGTTCAAAGGGAGACACCAGATACTAAGACAACTTAGATGTTTGGATGTTTCTTAAGACCGAGCAAAAGGGTTAACCGATTAGAAGATAGCTGTGCTCAGGGGACCAAAATGAGTGGATGGTTCTCATTTTTACTTTCAAAGGTCAAGAGGAACAGAAAGGCCAACCTGTCATTCTTTCCTTATAAACCTATGTTGGAACTTCAAAGAATTTCTCCTCTGCAAAGAATCCTAGGGCATGATGGACTCCTATCACCTGGTGAAAAACACAAATATGTTGGAAGGTTAAGGCCATGGATGCGAAAATCTCCTGAAAACCTTTGCCCAAGAAAACCAAACCTTAGATAATCAGAAATACAGCCTGGAATATGTTCTTACATACTTCATCGGTAAGCCAAAAACCTCAGTCAGAGTGAAAGTTCTTTAAAGTAACAAATTTAAACTTGGAATAGAAAGGCCTCTGTAAACTATTGCCTGGGGACAAGAACTGGCTTATGATGCTAATAAGTGAAGTTCCACCAATTATACAGACAGGTAGCAACTTCCAGAACCGACACTGTGAAATAGCAGCTACTTATTTCTCTTTTCAGGGGGAATAAAAAAGGACTTTTAGGAGTATCTGATTGGTATTAATCCCCCCACATCCCCATAGCTTTACATAAACAGGTTGTACCTGGATAACCTTTACAGAAAAAAGTGTTCATGGTGGCTGCTTATCTCCCCTCTAACTCCGGCCTTTTGGTCCCCTTGCATCACACTGTCACCAACCCTTGCTGCCCCAGCTGACCTCTGCCATTTTCTTGGTCCTGTGAGGCACATCTGTCTAGGGCACCTGCTGTCCCTCAGTGAAGCCGCCTGATACTCACTGTGAGAGAAATAAGAGCCCTGGTGGAGCAGTGGTTGAAATGTAGTATTGCAGGCTGATTCTGCCCACAGTCTGGAGTTCGATCCTGACTGGATCAAGGTCGACTCAGATTTCCATGCTTTCTAGGTGGGTAAAAGAGGCCAGATTGTTGGAGGGCAATATGAAATAATATCTTGACATTATAAAGTGCTGTAAAGTGCTATGGGGCAGTATATAAGCCTAAATGCTATTGCTAAATAGGAAGGCGTCACAAATGGTAGCAGCTGCCTCTGCTGGGCATACCTCCTCAGCAGTGGGAGAAGGAAAATGGCGAGAGTCCACTATGGGTGAAGGGGAACGTCTGGGGTAGGCAGTGGCAGGGAGTAGAGGTCAGTCAACAGGGGAGAGATGGATGAAGGAGCTGAAGCAGAGGTGAGCACAGCAAGGCAGATGTGTGAAATCCTCACCTAACAATGGTATGGTCCTCACCTGATTTCTATTTCAGGGGTAACCAGAATTGCTGTTATTAAGCAATAAAAGCCATGTGATAGTTCACCTACCAATAGTTCACTTAGCAACAGAAGTCCTTCTCCCTGTTAGGGTCAATGAGTAAGGATTAATCACATATTCAGTATATGAATCTTTGACTTACAACCATTCATTTAGTGACCATTCAGAGTTCCAGCAACACTGAAAAAGTGACTCATGACCATTTTTCACACTTACAACTGTTGCAGCATCCCCATGGCCATGTGATCAAAATTTGCTTGGCCACCTGACGAAAACTGGCATGTATTTATGATGGTTGCAGTGTTCCTGGATCATGTGACTTTCTGATCAGGAAAGTCAATGGGGAAGCTTTTCAACCCTGTTACTAATTGAACATTTTAATGTGATTCACAACAACTGTGGCAAGAAAGGTCGTAAAATGGGGGAAATTCATTTTGTTGTATACTGCGCATGCGCGGCCAGAGTCCTCACACTGGTCCACCATCTTGAACGGACGACCCGACAGCCGATTGGCTGTCAGGACGTCGATGCCCATTGGCTGGCTCACCAGCCAATGGGAAGCGCAGGAATTTGAAGTCGCGGCAAATATAAAAAGCCGCGGCTTCCCTTAAGTTTTGCTTCTTGACTGACAGGATCCGCATCGTGAGTTTTACTCGCAGTTTGAATAAAATGGGAACCCTCACGGTCATCCAAACGGACCCGGTTTCTTGAGTTTTCTTTCACCGATTTGGACCGGGTTTTCGGCTACAACACATTTAACAACTGCTTCACTTGGCAATAAGAATTTTGGGCTCAGTTGTGGTCATAAGTCAAGGGCTACCTTTAGAGGCCTTGTGCAGTGCCAACAGCCACAGGTAGAAGACCTGCAATCCCGAACCGCATCCTCCCTCAGTTCCATCCCACTGCCTCTTCTCGAGCCAGGTCCAGCAAGCTCCCTTTGGCAGACAAGGCTGGGCCACTCTGCCACAGTTGCCACATGAATGCCAGGGTCATGCACCTTGCCCAGCACCTGGCTTGTAGGCCAGCAGCAGCAGGAGGGAGGAGGCAGTGAAGGACAGCCAGGAGTGGTGGGTGTGGCAGAGGATGGCAACAGTGGTGGAGTGCAGGATAGCTGAAAGGGCAGAAATGGGGGGAAATCGGTAGGTAGAGGGAATTGAAGCCTAGCAGAGCATCAGAGCCATGTCTAATGAAGGAAACTTGTCAGGCCTGACTGGGGAAGAGACAGCAGGATAGAACTGGTCATTCGTGCAGGGCAGGAGAAATACAAGGTCTTATTCTAACAACAGCATGGCCCTTATTTAATGACCACAAGCCGGACTACTGGAATTGCTGTGGTTAAGCAGCACTTCACTTTAAGCACTTCATTTAGCAACAAAAATTCTGAGGTGCATTTGGGGCTACTGTATTAAGTGAGGCCTACCCGTAGGCCAAAGATATATAAGCTGTAGCTTTGCTTCGGCTCATGCTGCTCAGCAGCTGCTAATGTTTTGCTAGCAGCCCAGAAAACACTGTATTATACACATACTAATAAATTGATGTGGCATCTTCAAAATGATTTTGGTGCTCTAAGTGAGCCAGGTTTGGTTTGGCCATGAGACAACCGGGTTGCCATTACTTACATCAAAATGTCAGATTAGAAATCGTTGGCAGGAAAACTATAAGGGAGATTCCTATTTACCCAGTTATATACTTCCACATCAAACTGTGGCCTAAAATGAAACAGGATTCCATGTCAACCAAAGGGAACAGTATTAAATATTATTAAAATCTCATTGGTATAAATGGATTTAAGTTGTAAGATTTTAGCTGTAAGATTCAGCTATATAGCAATGAGTTCATTATGTGTTTGTTTTTATAGCATTTTACAGCAGCCACTCAAATGACTTTTCTTTATTTATCTTTCAAATAAACTTTCTTGGCTGGCTTTCCCATTCATAAAACCAATGCTTAGCTTGCAAATATGTGCTAAAGGGATAACATTTTCTCTGGGCAGTGTATTACTAGCTGAAATATATCGTAAAAACACAATTATACTAAACTATATAAAATAATATTAGATCAGCATCAGACTAACCTAAAAAGCTACAAAGAGAAAAATATAACGGTACCTGATATAACAAAAACACAATCAAGGAACTGCACTAATATTTTGAAATATCAAGATAATTCTTAAAATGCCCAGGAATTTTTTTTAAAGTGTTTCATTTGGCAGTCTTTGAAAAGGTGTTCTATAAATCGAGTAGCATTCCCAGAATGGCCCAACTCTTTTCTTCTTTAACCAGAAATATAAGAAGACTCTCTATGTCAGTGTTTCTCAACCTTGACAACTTTCAGATGTACAGTATGGATTTCCAGTTTTCAGAATTGCCCTGCCAGCATCGGTACCTGGAATGGTTGACTAGGGAATTTTGGGAGTTGAAGTCCACACCTCTTAAAATTTCCACAGTGGAGGTTACTGGGTCTATGTCATTGCAAAGAATCAACAATGATTTGATGGCATGTTATCAAAGAAAGCATGTTGTGCATTGACAATAAAGGTTTGAATTGAAAACTCTCAGGTAAAGATTTGAGAATGTGATGAGTAAATATTATATATTTAAATAGAATGATAACAAGAGATATTTAGGAACTGATGGACATTTTATCACTTAATTTATTTGTTGGAGTCACTGATCTGGAGATTCCAGGAATAAGACAATGGAAGGCAAAATATCAATCCTTGCCTTATACAAGTAGTCCTTGACTTTCATTTGTTTAGTGACCATTTGAACTTACAACAGCACTGAAAAAAAGTTACTTATGCCCGCTTTTCACACTTACAACCATTTCAGCATCCCCATGGTCACATGATCAAAATTTGGAAATTTGGCAACTGGCATGTATTTACGACAGTTGCAGTGTCCCAGTGTCATGTGATCACATTTTATGACCTGACAAGTAAAGTCAATGGAGAACAGATTCATTTAACAACCGTGTCACTAACTTAACAACTGCAGTGCTTCACTTAAGAACTGTGGCAAGAAAGGTTGTAAAATGGGGCAAAACTCACTTAACCAATGTCAAGCTTAGCGATGGAAATTTGGGGCTCAAATATGGTCCTAAATTGTACCTACCTATATTACAGAGATAAAGGTGAGATTTGACAGACGAATCATTTAAAACTAGAAAAACAGTCACAACTGAAAGGAAAAAAGCTGTATGGAAATTAGGCCCATACTCAAAGGATAACTTAATTAAAACACAAGATTAGTGCAGATATTTATGTAGAAAAAGAAACATCATCTACAGCCAGAAAAGGCATATTTTCAGTTCTCAGCCCCTTTCCCAAAGAAAAAGTTAGAAAAACAACCCTGTGGAACCCCTGCCTACACTTCAGCCAATGGTCTGAACTAGTCCAGAGAAAGACGAATGATTATTACAGTGGTAGCGAACCTATGGCACGCGCATGTGCACCGTCACCCCATCGTGTTTCTCCATTGCCCTTCTCGCCATCATTTTCAGGGAAACAGAAATTTCTCTGCAAACGCTGAAACAGAAGCTCGTGAAAGAAAAAGATCTCACCTCTTGCAGAGATACTGGTGTTGTGATGGCCCACTTCCAGCCGGCCAGCTGGTCTTCAGTTCTCTGCCACGCACAAGAGAGAGAAAGAGAGAGAAAGAGAGAAAGAAAGAGAGATGGAGACTTGCAGTTTGGGCACTCGGTCTCTAAAAGGTTTGCCATCACTGGACTATTGAGCAGGGAGAAATAGAATAGTGGCCAAGTGGGAGAATAGAACAGAAATCTCAGGATAGCTGGCTGTGGAATTCTGGGAGTTGAAGTCCACAAGTCTTAAGGTTGCCAAGTTTGGAGTCTCCTGCTCTAGAACACTAAATTGTGTTGCAGTCCAATTGTCTTCTTAGAGGAGGCACTTCTCTCTCTTAGAAAGGATGGACTACTGTATCTCTTTGAAGACTGTGGTTGCAATCTACCCTTTGCCCTTCGCTATGTAATCAAAAGCAGCTTTGCTTTTGATCACATGGCAGCCACACAAATAAAATATCTTGCCCAAATGGATGTTCCCTCCAACCATCATAAGTATAAACTGATAAACCAAAGCTTAGCCTCCGAATACATGCCAAAAATAGAAAGACCTTGTAGGTTATTACCTGAATTTCACCTTGAAGACAATTCTTTTCCAACAAAAGAAGTGGCTGCCAATGTTACAGAGCTGTCCCTTCTTCCAACTGTATGCAGCATGCAGCCAACACTTGGGAAGAAGATGAAGAATCTTCTAGGAAGAAACACTAGTTTGCACTCAATACAAATCAATATTCAACTAAGCAATAAAATAGGGAAGACTGTCAAGAGAAAGGGAAATGGCATTTTGTAACATCAAAGAACTAAATGCTGGGAGATGTATTTCAATCCACTAATCATATTAAATAGGGAGGTCACTGAAGATCTAAAAGGAATGTGAGAAGAAAAACCTTGATTAATTATGGCAAGTAGGTGCCCTCAGCATACTAATTTAATATAAATCAGTTTTTACTCTTCTGTAAAGCACTCTGGTTCAGTTCTAAATTGTAGTAGTTATAATCTTTGAAAATCTCTCAGGAGCCTAGACAAGAGTTCAAAACCTTTTTTCTTCAGAGAATAGAAGGGTCTTTGACTGTCTCCAGACTGCAAAAGAAATATCATAATAGGGAGGGAGGGAGGGAGGAAGAGAGA
>JAEANM010023117.1:0-11443 GCA_017656035.1 Myanophis thanlyinensis
CACACACATACAGGCACACACATATATGGAATAAATAAATAAATAGACAAACATCTTCAAAGTACTTCATTTTTAAGATGGAAAGAAAGGAACTAGAGCTTAGTTTTATCTGTTCCTAATACAATGCCTTAACCACTCAACCAAATAGGTTCTCCATTGATACAGAAAAATAACTTGTATTGTGCAGATTGCTTGCCTGAACAATGGATCTTATTTAGAACATAATATGCATAGAAATATGAAAGGGTACTTTAACAAGGTAAAGAATATAACTATTTATAACTGACTTAAACAACTCTATTCTTGAGAAAGTAATAGAAGTAGATATAAAATAATTTTGGTCATGTTTTAAAAGAAGTCAAGGCTTCAAACCTTTGCACAATTACTAAGAAGCCAATGCCACTAATTCCAAAGGACTAAATGCCATAAATATGACACAAACAATATTGTCTCAGATGTCTGGTCAATGTACATGTTTTTTCAACAGTCTGAAAATATAATTTGTGTTTAGAAATTTCCCAGAGTTCAGAAATACTGTATATAAACAAAAGAAGCATTTTGTTGCATTAGCAAATAGCATTCTGATGGCCTTTTCTATATTGCTTACTCTTTTAGAACTAAGAATAAGTAAAACAGAATGTAAAAAATTATCTATGGCTGATTCAGAGCTGGCTCACATATACCTATTAATCCATGACTGAAGTGTAAAGTGATTTGCATGTATGAGTTGTTAACCATAGATCAAGTCTTCCTATACTGAAATCCTATTTTAAATGAAGTATAATTTCAAAGCACAGAAACTGATGGTTCTGCATTATTTTTAACTGGGCTGATCATTTCTTGAGTATGTCCATTTCTGCACGCTGTATTTTGAAAACGACTTGGAACCTTCAGGAAACAGCAATGAAGATAAACAGGAAAACTAAAATGTACAACACATGGAGAAAGATTAATGTAACTGTGAAAGCTTAAAATTATATATTAGTGTGATTATATTCTGTAACAAAATGTATACCCACTACGTAGACACAAATGCACTGTGTATACATACAGTATATACTGTAACAAAATATATACTGTAACAAAATGTTATGTATTGTGTGCAGCAAACCTTGAAAAATTCAGGTGTGAAAAATCAAGGTTTACATTTTATCTAGATAGATCACTGTGCTGCTCCATAATCAGTTTGTAGTCCACTACTATTCTAAGATCTTTTACGTAACTTCTATTACCAAGTTAAGTATCTCTTAATTGCATACCTATGTATTTTATGTTTGTTTCCTAACTGAAGAACATTGCAGTCTATAAAAAATGTTTTTTGATTAAGATCTTTTGGATTTCTTCTAGGTATTAGCTATCCAGACCAAATTTCTATTGCAAATATGAATTTTGTATTTCCTTTTAGCTTCTTTCAAATTATTAATAAAGGTATAGAAGGGTAGAACATCCAAAAATGATCCTTGTGGCACCTCACTCAAAATTTTCCTAATGTTTGTTAAGAAACCAGTAATAAATACTCTATACAAGCAGTTTTTAAACTAGTTATGTATTCACTTAATTGTCATGAACCACAACCCACCCTCACAAGGTTTCTTATCAGAAAATGATGGGATATTTTATCCAATGCTTTGCTGAAATTAGAATACCTACATCATTCTTACAGTCTATTATATAAGTTACTGCAAAAAAAATGGAATATGGCTTGGCAGGCAAGATTTGTTCTTGATAAATGTGCACTGATTTCTGGTAGTCATATTTTTTTCCAAAGCTAACAGAGTAATCTTATAATGATCTGAAGGTCATTAACCCCCCCTCCTTTTCTGTATTTTGAATAAAAGTCATTTAGCTCTTTATTCATTTTCCAGGACTTCTCATATAATATGTAAAGTTTTTCTCAAAGCAACAGCAGGTACTTTCAGTACTCTAACATGCAATTCGTTTGAACTTAAAAATTCAAGGTAAGTACATTTCCTGACAGAGGTTTTTTGGGATTGAATGAATCTCAGTTTAGCCTCATCGTGTGTTCTTCCCCAACATTCACCTGGTCCTTCACCTATTAAGGACGTATCTATAGAGAAATAGGAAGATAAATATAATGGTGGGGCAAGGTACTGAATGTGTTCATACCTCCCATAAGTGTTAAATGACTTACAATGGACAAATAAGACTTTTATTTCTTTAAAAAGTGAAGCTCAGTGTGCCTGTAATACTGAGCTAAAGAATCCAATGAGTGATTATAGGTTTTGCCAGTTCTTCAGAGAATTCATAGCTTCTAACAAATACAGAAATAAATCCATCTCCTAGTGCTGGTGGGACTCTCTTTCTGCTTCAAGGCTGAGTCAAGAAGCAAAAGAATCAATTGTTAAGCATACATGAAGGTTAACTACATTGTAAGAATTCTCTTTTATTGCGGCCAGTAACCTTCCCCTGGTATTACAGTAGACTATGACTTTAGTAGTTGTGTTCAACCAAGGAGGCTGAAACATTTCATTTCTAACTGTTCCAATGCCTGCCTGGACTGGAGCAGACTGGGAGATAAATACACAGTTTGTGTTCCAGGAATGAGATATGAAGTCTCATAGATGAAGTGTCTCTATACAAATACTCTGTGGTGGTTTTATTTTACCTTTAGTACTAACAATAAACTTAATCCTTTAGTACCTTCAGTGGGCATTTAAGTACAGCAAAAATGATAGTTTCAGAAAAAATGTCAGAAAGGGAGTTTTTCCCTTTGGCCAACAACAAGCAACCATGCAAACTCACATAAAGTGTAGTGAAAATATGGGATATGCGCTGGCCATTTTCTCCCTATTTTTTTTCACTGAATTAGGGTAGGCAAGGATATTTTATTTGAGATTATATTATTTTAATAGTAGTGTAATGACACCATTTAATAGTAGGTAATGACACCATTAAACCAGAATTCATTGTGGAGTTACAATCAGAGTTGCAAATTATGATAATCCTGTACTTGAACATCACATGAAGTTGTTTCTTCTTGGTTTGTTAACTGGATGTTATGAAAGAATAAATAGAAAGGTACCAAAAAGAATTTGATTTTAGATAAGTTAAAATGTTTAGTATTGGAAGTCTGAGTTCAGAAAGTGTTTGTTATGATATATGAATCCAGAGAATTATTACCTGCAGTCACAAATACTGTTTCCAAATATAATATAATCTATGCTATCTTTAATTCCTCTATGTCATAGGTGTCAAACTTGATTATGTCATGTGACATGATATATTGCAATGTTTTTTGTCTTTGTGGAGCGGGGTGGGGCGTGACCTGCAAGTGAGGCATCCGGGTATCAGTTTGTCAGGCTGCTTTATGTTCTCACTTTTCTAATGCCAAGATGAGATTTTCTTGTGAAAAATACTCTTAATTTGAAAATGTAAATTACGTAACATTAAAGAGTTTTTGACCTATTCTTAATAAAAATTTATGGTATATCAATGGCAATAGCACTTAGACTTATATACCATTTCATAGTGCTTTACAGACCTCTCTAAGTGGTTTACAGAGTCAGCATATTTCCCACAACCATCTAGGTCCTCATTTTATTAATTTTACTCATTTCATTTCATTTTACTAATTTCAGAAAGATGAAAGCCTGAGTCAACCTTGAATTGGTGAGAATCGAACTGCAGGCAGTTGGCAGAATTAGCTTGCAATACTGCAGTCTAACCACTGTCAGCATTAAAGAAATATTTGCAATTCATCTAAAAGGAACAATCAATTTCATATCTAGTGCAAATTATATTGATAGAAACCAAGGATTATACTAGATTATAGATCTTTGTATTTACAAAAGTATTTACAAAGGAATTCTGTACTATTTTGAAAATACTTTTTTATTTTTTATTTTATTAATAGGATTCTAAGCTTTAATCAATATGATCAGTACTCTGTTAAAATTGTACCTAACAATTGGAGGAATATTTTCATTTGTGACCACAGAATTTTATTTTAGAGAAACAAGCTTTGTTCTAATGTATACAATAACAAGCTGTTGAAGGTATATATGGGAAATATAGTTGCTGTTCATGATATTCAAAGTTTTGTTTTGAATAATACACAGATGTAATTATTTAAATATTATGTAATTTGAAAACATTAATAATTTATACCCCTATTTAACTCTCAGTAACAATTATGTTTAACAAATGAAAATATAAATATATCTTTTGTCTATCCAATTTATTATTTGATACAAAGTTTTATGCAAAGAGGATACTACTTAGGAATGATAATTTCCCACAGGTTAATATATACAATGTCTCTAACTGTTGAAATCTTATATTTATATATTGGGATAAAATCTGTTGAACCCTTAAGTTATATAGTCTGTGTTACAACGTTTATGCCTGAGGAGGCATGATTTTTATTTATTTATCAAATTTATACAGCTGTCCATCTCGCCAAAAGTTGCTTAACCATTCTGAATTTGAGAATATTTATATTTTATTAGCAGACATTTCTTTATAATATAGCTTTATATGGCATGTAGTGTGGGTGACTAACAAAAAATATAGTAACATATTGATTAAAACAAATATGCTGCATGGCATAAAACTCAACAGATACCAATCACCACCACAAAATAAGGTTGCCTATTATTTATGCTCAATGTTGGGGTAGTACCAGGTTTTTATAACCTTACAAAAAGTGTGCAAATTGGAAAAATCTGAAGCTCAGGAAGCATGATTTCCATGGGGGATGCACTGCAACAAAAAATGTATGCGCTACTTGATTTTAAACAGTGTATGTTCTCAAATGAAGGGTGACCTACGGTGGTTACTGCAGCATTGAATCTACTGTTAAGAATAACTCTATAGTTTCTCAAATTAAAGACTTTGCCCCAGTACTTTTAATATATTCATAGAATATGCTGAGCCCTATTAGTTGGGGTATTATGATCAGTGCTAATTGTTTTTCATGTTTTAGTTTTCTGTGTTGTGTAAATCTAGCCATTGCATGTTTGCCAACATTACTAAATCAAACACAGCGACACGATTATTTCAGTGTGCAGTGTATTGAACATTAGCAATTGAGGACAAGAAAAAAAGTCAAAGCATTGTATTCCACTTTGTGTAAGCAGGATTTCAAATCAAACCATGAAACTACATTCACTTTTTTATGTTGTGCAAAAGACTATGCATTCATAAAACCATCCAGGAAAGGTAACCCTAAATACTGCTGTGAAGCAACTGCTTGTGATTTCTTAATATGTCATGATGAGATATAAAGACCTGTATAGACAGTTATAGCATCTAAAATCAGCATATTCTAAAACTACAAAAAACTACTTGTACTTAATGGTTATAATACATAAAGTACTATATACCAAAACTAGGTTTTGAAACTTTGTATACACTAAACCAGTGGTTCTTAACCTGGGCAATATTGTCCTCCAGGGAGCAATTTCATTTGTCAGGGGGCAAAGGAACAAAAAGGGGGCAATGCAGGGCAATGGAGTGAGAAGTTAAATTTCACTTGTAATTCAATCATTAAGTGTTACTGTTTTTCTTTTCGGGGATTTCAATTTCATGCAATTGAATTCTATTTTCAGTGGTCATTACATTTAAGTGTCTTGAATAAATAACATAATAATGAAATACATGTATCCCGAAGTTTGGGAATAAAGTGACGGGTGGCACCAAAATTTTTCACACAGTTAAGATATGGGAAAAAGACTGGAAATAAATTATTTGCATCGATATGTCCTGATGACAGCTTTAAAGAAAACAGAAAAGTGTTTGCATAAATTGAAGAAGAATTTCCTATGTTGTGATTGAGAAGTTATATTGCAGGAGACAGGTGATGACAACTTCCTCATTGGTTCAAGGGAGTGATTTGTTCAAAAATGTTAAGAACCACTGCACTAGACTAGTCATTGGTAAACATTGCTTCAACTATAGTTAGCTCATGTTCCCAAAAATCATCTTGTAAAATCAGAAAAGAAAAACTAAAAAAAAAATTAAAAGTAATCTGGTCCTGAAATAATTGTTATTTACAAATTTCTGGATGAGTGGACGTAATCTCCCATTCTTTTCTGAACGAAAACCAGCCATATGTGCCTTGGAAGCCTATTATACGCACCAAACATTAAGAAAACCCTACTCTGGGCCACCAAATAAGAAATAAATACCCCTCCCCCATGGACCACCAGCAGGGCCTCTCCAGTTGATCTTAATGCATAAGTTTTATAATGGTCTTTTAAGAACTTGAGAAATAAGCTGTTTATGGTTTTAGAAACTACAGTAATATACTGTAATTATATTTGCAGTAGCTCACAAGCAGAGCAGTGCTTTAGGGATTACATGGCATTAAATGGTCCTATTTAAGTATTCCACTTTGCATATTGCTTCTTGATATCTTCAAATGGTAGGCCCATGGAAAATGGACTGAAGGAACCCATCAGAGTTATTATTTGTATATAGATCATTGAGACTAGGCTAAGATACATGTAGGGTCATAAAGGAGATACCCATCATTTTAAAATTCACATTCATATAACTTGAACTAGCAAAACTTCTAAGCCAAAAGATTGCTCTATCCCTTTATCATAGAGGAGTGGGCAGAATAATTTAGATAATACTGTGTTTGTCCAAAAAGATGTTCCACCTTAAAAAGCCCTATCACGTTTTTGAGTGCATTAATTAAGCCCCCATATAAAATTAGCCCTAATTAAAATACCGTACCTGGAAGCAGAGGGTGGGGTAAGGCACACAGGTAAAAAATAAGCTGCCCTACTTACTAGGCCTCACACACCCTGACACCTGCCTTGCCTTTGTCAAACCCCGCAGGAGGTTTGACCAATGATCAATCTACAAGGATCATTAGCTGTGGCGGAGCGATGGGGAGTGATGGCGATGCTTCCGATGCCACTGCTCAGATGTTCAGCAGCTTTCCAGGATCCCATGGCTCAGTGCGGGGGACGCACGATGAAGAAAACAAACAACCAAGAAGCATTCCACAGGTGTTCGGGAAAGGGAACTCAAGCCTGGCGATTGACACACTGGTGTACAGGATGATGTTGCTGCAGCTACCAGATGATGGCTAAAGTGGGGGGAGTGGTGAGAGGCATGGCAAGGGAAAGGCTGATTGATTTAAAAAGCACTGTAAGGCAAAAGCTCCCAGTGCTGACTTTACAACAGTATTCATTGTGTGCCTGGCCTCTGGTCCAATAAACTGGGTTTACTACAGTCTCTGGCTGGGTCTGGATATTGATTTTTACCTGTGGCTGGGACCTTTGAGAGCCTTCTTCTGTGGTTTCTTCTTCTGTGGACATTTGCCGCCACTCGTGCGCATCGCCCCTGCTTCCATTTTGCATTCAGATGCCTTCCAGAAATCCCTCTGCAGCTGTTATCAGCAGCATAGGGCTTTCTGGAAGGCATTTGCAGCAGATAACAGAGCTCCAGATCGCCCTGAAGGTCTATTATCGGCTGCAGAAAGACTTTCTGTTCAGACTTTAGATGCCTTCCGAAAAGCTCTGGGATGATCCGATCCAAAAAGAGCAGGCCACACACCCAATGCGCTTTGCCTGCCACTGGGCTGCTTCTTTTGCAACCACTCACTTTTTTGACTGCAAAAGAAGCAGCCCGGTGGCCTAGTAAGGCATGTTGGGCATATTTCTCTTTTTGGCTGCAAAAGAAGCAGCCCAGTGGACAGGCGAGGCATATGGGGGGAAAATTAAGACACCGCTCAAAAGAAGCCCTAGCCGTTTTTTTGAGAGTAAATGAAAATAAGACTCAGTCATATTATTGAAGAAACATGGTAGTAAAAGAAGAAAAGCAAGCTAGCTACTGATGCTTCATCTAATTCTCTGATTTTACTGAGATATAATTTTGTAGTAGGCCTAAAAAAGTGAAAGACATGTGATGTAACACCCAGAAAATACAGAATACTTCACTTAATCCTCCAAGGAAACATTGAAGACAAATGAGATCCAGTTCAAAATCTAAGGGAATGGTTTGGACACAACAGCACTTTTTCATTGATAAAAATAGGATAGTCAGCCAACGTCTGATGTTGGATATGGCACAAGAAGAAGTGGGCCTGAGCTTAAAAAAATAGAACAGTTCAAGCCAAAACACATTTGTTGACCTACCTGCCCTTGTGGTTTATAAATAAACCATGCAAATTAATTTGCACCACAGACTAAGCTACAGTTGCAATAACAGTAAGCAACAATAAGAAAATGTTACTTATTCATTTACACACACAGGTAGTTCTTGGTTGATTATAACAATTGGGACTGAATTACTGTTGCTGAGTGTTGTGGTATGGTATCATGTGCCCTATGTATCAACAGCTACAGCAGTTATGGCAATCCTGGTTGCTGTTGAGGATTAAGCAAGGATTGTGGGAGTTATTAACCAAGAACTTCATGTCCATAGTTCCTGACTTTCTGCCAGCTTTCCTATTGACTTTGCTTATAAGAAGCCAGGGAATGTTGGAAATCATGATCACATGATTATGAGGCTTCTGTGATGGTTTGAACTTCAAGGACTGGTCAGAAGTGATTAAATTTGTCATTAAAATGGGTTTTATAAATCATCTTATCTCATGACAAGTTTCTCAGGTTAGACTTTGTTCCAAGCTATAGTTAGGCAAATAGGATGAAGAAACGAGTTGGAAGTTTCAACAAGTTGTCTAATGTAATATCTGAATTCACCAAAGGAAAAGTATTGTATATACATCTTTATAGCATAAACATATACCCACATAAATTATGAATTTTATATATACAGTATATAAGGTTCATTAATGCTAAATAATTAAAATAAATTGGTTGCAATGTGCACCTATTGAAGCTCTTGTTTGTCTGCAAAATAAGCTTCAACTTAAAGCTATATTTTAAAGTTTTATACATATTTTATGCATCATCTTGTAGCAAAACTTGTTAAAAGTCTGGAATGAACTACATTCCCTTATTTTAAATTTTCTACATTTTGATATTTATTTTTAGACTTTGATTGTTGTTTTCTTGCAGTCTTTCCTTCAGCATTTCAAAGACTTTGGTTTGTTTTTCACGATTCTCTTTTTTGTTGCTTCATAGCTCCCACTAAGTATAACTGACAGCTAATGACAACATACCCTTGTTTATATATGATAGGGATATTTTAAAGAAGGCATTTAACAATGAAGAGATCCTTACCTGCCCCAAAATACAGCGTTGTCTATAACTGTGATACAACCTTACGTACTTTGTAGCTCCCCTCCCCTGTAAAGTGTAATTGCAGCCAGCAGATGTTTGTTCCTTTTGGTCTTGTTCATTAAACTGGCATCAACATATTCTGCCAGTTAGTTTTCCTTGAGCCAGTCACTTCCTCTCAGCCCAAGGAAATAAACACTAGGGCTTATTTTCAGGGAATTACTATTTCAGGGTGATCGGCCTGGCTGGGAGCCCTGCTCCCTAGTGCGTGCACAAGAGGTGGCAAGTGTGTGGGGACCAACAGTATCTGGCTGCAGCCTGCTGGTACCTTGGTCGACACACACTGGGACTGTGGAGGCCAGTTGGGCTTATATTAAGCACATGCTTAAAAGTCAGGCTAGGGCTTATTTTTGGGTGGGTCTTATTTTCAAAGAAACACGAGATTAAGTTATGAGATATGCCAATGTGATTATAAATTTCAGAGAATTCACAGTTTAGCAGCTGAGTATTGGTGAAATGTTGCTGGACTAAAGCTAAGAAGATAGCGAAGGACCCCAGCCACCCCAACAATAGACTGTTTACCATGATGCAGTCAGGAAAGCGTTTTCGCTTTGTGAAGGCCAACACAGAGAGACTGAGAAAAAGCTGCTTTCCACAGGCAATATGGATACTAAACCAGGAATCATAAGAACACTCAGGACTATAACAGGAACCACGATTGTATCTCATTCCCACCTTCCCAACTATCCTTAACTTATTTCCTATCCTACCATTTTCCTTTAACTTACTTGTGGTCGCGGGTGGTTACATAAGCATTTCACTGCATACCGTACCATGTATGACTGTGTATGTGACCAATAAATTTGAATTTGAATTTGAAAGTAGTAAATCAATAGTATCTCAGTTCTTAGACAATCAACAGCATTTGTGCTAATGCTCCATTATTTGCATCTTATATATTTATCCTGGATCTTTCAACATTTTTTTTTTAGAATCAGTAACTATGTGCTACTGTGGAATTCCATCTTCTGTCCTTTGAAAAGTTACTAAGTTTTTCCCTGATCGGGATCTCTGTGAACATAGTATTTTGTTGGTGGTATCTTTTTTAATCACACAATACTATTTTACAGTATTGTTTTATCTTTAGGATAAAAATTGAAGGGAAATGATGGTCTTGTCTGTTTGTCTATGAAAAGCTAGATATATTGAGTAGAAAATTCCAGGAAAATTCTTCTCCTGGAATTTTGTCACTTTTTCTAGATGTGTATGTTGATGATTCCAAAGGCCAAAATACTCTGGAAAAGATCTAGAAAAAGATTACTAGGAGTTAATGCTAAACTTACTTGGATCTCATGAGATGTTTTTAATACATGATTTTAGCTTGGAGAAAAATATGGGAAGATTTGGTTGTGTTTTATAAATAGAACTTGAATTAGCAGGCAATTGGAATAGATGATCTCTAGTATCTTTTCTAATTCTCTGATTCTGTTACTTAGACCAAATAGCAATGTGGTGGTATAGCCAAGCTGTACCCTATAGGATTTAAAAAAATAAATAAAGCAACAGTGTTTGATCAATCCAAAGTCTCTTCATCACTGTAATTGCATGTCCCTGGTAAGAGTTCCTGTGTGGTACAAAGGTTTAAAATCATATTTTTGTTCAAATCACAGTTTACAAAATATGGACTTGTTTCACATTTATTTTGGCTAGAATGTATTTATATTTATATTCAGCTGTACGAAACCTCATTTGCTAGGCTTACGCGTACAGTTTTAAATATATGCATATAAAATAGATTGTGTGTTTTTGTCATTGTAAAAATTATTGCAGTTTTGTTTCTGAAAATCACATTTACCAAAAACATATGAGTCTTTTTTAACAGTTTGTTTAACATCATGATTATATGGCTTATAAATAAGTTAGTATTTCATTTATTAAATTATTCATGGTATGCAGTATAAAGTATATAAGTTACATGGGCATATATATAATTCATTATATAAATTTTACATGTAAGAAAAGAAGTGACAATGCAATAATTATCATGTCTGTGTTGCATATTGGGAAAAGTGCAATAAAAATACTCCAAGAAAAATTATACTGTTTGATTTATGATATATTGTGGAGAAGGAATAAAAGAGGAGATAAATTAAGGAAAATCAATTAGTGCTGACTAAATTGGTCAGTACTTGATGGGAAGGACTGAAAGGGCCTTTTATCAGGTCCGTAGGATTGCCCAGTTGCGGCCCTTTCTGGATCTGGGCGCTCTTCGCACAGTCACTTCT
>JAEANM010023118.1:0-11442 GCA_017656035.1 Myanophis thanlyinensis
TTAAACTGATTTTAACTGAATTTTAACTATAATGATAATGTTAATAGGACAGCCTTTATTTATTTTAATAGGTTTTTTTAAATTGTCATTGTATCTATGTTTTTATTGACTGTACACCGCCCCGAGTCCCTAGGGAGAGGGGGCGGTATATAAATCAAATAAAATCTTAAACCTTAAACCTTAGTCAGGATGTTTTTTTCAATGGACTTGCATTTCGGAACTGCCATTGGCTCCTCTGCTAATGACTGCTGATGTAGACTCTACTACATGCCAAGGGCGAAACATGTTCATGGCCAACAGACAAAACAGAAAATTCTGAGCTGCTCTTGACTAAACCACCACAATATAGTTTTTGAAATCCCCAGAGTTTGGGGGAAGAAATGATGGTCTGAAGATGACTCCAAAAAATGGAACTGAAACAATGGGTAAACATTGTTTCCTCTCTGAGTAAGGAGAGTACTTGAGATCACTCAGCAATGCTCCTGACAGCTGTTACCAATCTATTGATGGTATCTGCACAATTAACTTTTTTTTGCTGGGCAGAAGAAATTAACTCCTAAATCACTTGCTTTTTTCCTACCATGAATATTTTTCAGTGCTTAGGTTTATCTAATTAGTTATATTTTTAAAAGGAAAACTATTGAGGCTGGAACTCAAATGTTACCAGGTCAGAACTGTTGGTTATTAGATCAGAAATGTTGGTTTTGTGAATTTCTTCCTCAGGATTCAAATTACATTATAAGGAGAAATGGACATGGGGGGGAAAGGACATTGTTGATGAAAGGTGAGTTGGAGATTTGAAAAATAACAATGCAAGTATTTTGTCATATGATTTATATCCATAATTGAGCCTACAATTACTGTGGTTAATCATGATGGTTATTAAGAAGGTCATCATGTGACTGCACCCAATTTTATGACCTTTTTGCAGAGATATTAAGCAAATGTGGTGATCAAAAAAAATAGAGCAGTTGTTAAGTGAATGCTGCAGTTCTTAAGCAAATCCTTTGTCCATTATTAAATGATTTTTTCCCAATAAACTGGAGGTGAATGCCAATTTCTGCCAAAATACTGCAAATCAGTGACATGATTTCCTAGGACCTTGCTAATGGCTAATGGCCACAACTGCAGACTGGCTGCTAAGCACTCAAAATGCAGTCACATGACTAGCTTCAGAACTTCAAATCTGGGTCCTTTTTAAAGGTCTATCTTAACTTCAAACAGTCAGTAAGGGACTGATCAAAAGCCAAGGACTACCTGTATTAAAACTGTGATTTTAATTCAAGGTTATTCTCCAAATACCAAACTCCAAAAATTGGGAAGCCAACACAAGTGGTTAAACTCCTATCAGCCAAGATTTTATTCTCTCCAAAATTTCAGAGCAGACCATTAAGTAAGGCAAGATATTTTTTTCATCAGCTGGGGAATTTGTGTTTATTTATTAATTATATTAGACTTTCTAGAGATGTCCTTTTCAATAAACATTATCACAATGTCAACTGATACAGCAAAGATTAAACAACAGGCATCCTGATGGTCCTAACACATTTGGTGTGAATAAAAGCAAGATGACTAAACCACTGAGGTGAAAAAATCAAGGCAGACTTGAGAAAAAGTCAAAGCATGCATAAAAACAAGAGATTAGTTCTCATCAATTAGATGTAGGCAAATTGTTCATAAGAAACAAGTCAAAAAGAGCCTATCCTAGCAATCTGTTTTCCCAAAACATGACATACTAAGGCCATACTTTCTCTAAAAACAAATGATAATTTTGTGGGGGGTTTTCAGTGCTGCATCTATTTTACAAGAAACAAAACAAGCAAGCTGTCACTGATGTTGTTAGTTGTGAAGTCGGGTCCGACCCATCGTGACTACATGGATAACTTGTCTCCAGGCCTTCCTGTTCTCTACCATCCTCCAGAGTCTATTTAATCTCACACCGTCTGCTTCAGTGACTCCATCCAGCCACCTCATTCTCTGCTGTCCTGTTCTTCTTTTGCCCTCAGTCATTCCCAGCATTAGTCTCTTCTCCAGTGAGTCCTTCCTTCTCATTAGGTAGCCAAAGTATTTGAGTTTCATCTTCAGGATCTGGCGTTCTAAAGAGCAGTCGGGGTTGATCTCCTCTAAGGCTGATTTGTTTGTTCACTTTGCAGTCCAAGGGACTCATAGTAGTTTTCTCCAGGACCATAGTTCAAAGGCCTCAATCTTTGGCGCTCAGCCTTCCTTATGGTCCAATTTTCACAGCTATACATTGCAAATGGGAAAACCATAGCCTTTTGTCGGCAGGGTGATGTCTCTGCTTTTTTTAGTATGCTGTCTAGCTTTGCCATGGCTTTCCTCCCCAAGAGTAAATGTCTTTTAATTTCTTGGCTCTAGTCCCCATCTGCTGTGATCTTGGAGCCCAGGAAAATAAAATCTGTCACTACCTCCATTTTTTGCCAATCGATTTGCCATGAATTGAGAGGGCCAGGTGCCATGATTTTAGTTTTCTTAATGTTGAGTTTCAAGCCAGCTTTTGCACTCTCCTCTTTCACCCGCATCAAATGGCTCTTTTGTTCCTCTTCACTTTCTACCATTAAAATTGTATCATCTGCATATCTGAAGTTGTTGATATTTCTCCCAGCAATCTTAATTCCAACTTGTGATTCATCTAGCCCTGCCTTTCTCATGATAGGCTCTGCATAAAAGTTAAATAGGCAGGGTGACAGTATACATCCTTGCCAAACTCCTTTCTCAATTTTGAACCAATCAGTGGTTCCGTGTTCAGTTCTCACTGTTGCTTCTTGACCTGCATATAGGTTTCTCAAGAGACAAATAAGATGGTCTGGAACTCCCATCTCTTTAAGAACTCGCCACAATTTGTTGTGATCCACACAATCAAAGGCTTTAGCATAATCAATGAAGCAAAAGTAGATGTTTTTCTGGAACTCCCTAGCTTTCTCCATGATCCAGCATATGTTAGCAATTTGGTCTCTAGTTCCTCTGCCTCTTCAAAATTCTGCCTGTACTTCTGGTAATTCTCGATCCACATACTGCTGGAGCCTAGCTTGTAGGATTTTGAGCATAATTTTGCTAGCATGTGAAATGAGCCCAAAACCAAGGATTCATTCAAATTTTTTAGAATATTGTCAGAACGTTGATGCATAAATGTCACTTTGTTTGGAATTAGTGCCAAGTAATTAGATGGATGGATTGATGGACAGACAGATATGAATCATTTTCTCCAAATGTTTTGCATTGCCACTCCCATAAACCATCACCTTTGGCCATGTTGGTTCGAGTTGATGGAACTTGTAATTGAAAGTATCTGGAGGAATCAGGTTGATCTAGGTAGCAGAGGTAAACTGGTAATCACATTTGAAGCACACATCAACTTCTGAATTTCAGATTACATTGTCATTGCAGCATCACATTTCATTGCTCAAAGAAGATTCTGCCTTACAGCAAACATGTCCAATCCTGGAAGATATAAATATAATCTAGTTCTTATGGAAAGCTCCATACTGTGTGACTGCCTAAGGCAGTGTTTCTCAACCATAGCAATTTTAAGATATGTGGACTTCAACTCCCATGCTGGGTGGGGAATTCTGGGAGAGTCCATAAAGTTACTAAGGCTGAGAAAAATGGGTCTAAGGAAATGAACCAGAAGGGCCAAGCACATCCACACATCTGAAGCATAGAACTGCATTGTGAGCATGTGCACTGTGCACCAATCCTCAGGCCAATAACTCAGTGTGTTTTATACTAACATCCCTCCCTTAAAGTCTTTAGGCAGCATTTGGCAAAAACAAGGTAGAAGATTCTTATGTTTTATACAGGTGGATATTATGAAGGCATAAAGTACTTTAAACATACACTGATGTTCTAAAATTAAATGTGCTGTGTTTCCATATATTTAAACATATATCTATCAGTGATAAACAATTATTAATCAATGCCAGAGACAGCTGAACAAGTAATAATAAAAATTTATTAACAAGAATATAGAACAGAAAAATAATCCATTTGCAAATGGGATCCCTTCCATAGAAAATGATTGGAATGGTCAGAAAGGGCAATAGCTACAGTATATTGCAACAACAGCTTAAATACAGCAATAATAAGGCACATGCCCCCCTGTTCTGCCCTTTAATATCATTGGTTAGATGTATATACGCAAATCATATGCAAATTGTACATCAGCAGTTGTCATGGTTATTGTGATGATGTTAGGTTCACAATCTTTGCCAAACCCTCTCTGGAAGACATCTAACAATGCTTGGCATATATTCTGCTTACTTCACTCTTATATAACTTAATAATAACAATACAAATTAATATGTTTTGTTCTACTAACAGGTTTTCTTTCCTATTTCACAAACATCTCAAAAAGTCCCTAGATTTTTATAGACTTGTTCAGGTCACAGCAACCTTGTTCCCAGAATCACTTACTTAAATGATAAGCCAACTGGCCTAGGTCATTTAAAGGTGCCTTTTTTAAAGTCTACTCTTAAAAACATGGCATCGCTTTGGTTCAGTCTTTTACAGGAATAAATCTTATTTCTCACTATCCAAGAGCAAATCATTGAAAATAGCAATTCTTAATCTTGCCTCTGACTTGTGAAGGCTGGAAATTGTACCCCGGATTCAATCGTATTTGCTCACTCCGCCTACAATTCCACTTCTTAATAAACCACGAACCTAACTTCTGTCTCTAAAAATTCTCTCTGAAAGAAAAGTGCTCTGGAATTGCAGTAATATTGACTCTGCTTGCTATCAATGTTCGCAGTATTTAGATGCTCAGAACCAGACTGTGTTTCTTCAAGATTAGTTGAATAGACAATCACAGTAATCTTTTTGCTGCAGCAGCATTTTGATTTCACACTCTCAAAGATTCTCCCAATTAAGAGCACTTTCAGCCCACGTTTTATTTCCATTAAATATACTCATGGTTTAATACAGTATTTTTTATTCTTATTGCTAGCACCAACTCAGAATAGCAGTAAACAAAGAGGTATGCCAATAATTCCTTTCAAGACAAAGAGCGGCATTCCCACAAATGCTCAACACAGACAGAGGTCTACAAATACACTTAGTAATGGAAATAATTTTAACTTATCCAGTGCATTCATTCATGGGAAGTTCACAGTAAAGTTCAGTTTATGTTGCAATACTCTTGGAAACTATGGCCTTAAAATTTTTCAGAAAGCTCTAAAGCTGTGTCATATTGAGAACATTCTGGGAAATTGAAAATAATGCAGCAGTTGGATTTCACATGGGGCTCCCATGAAGATATGTCATATATAGTACAGGTAGTCCTCAACTTATTATAGTTGGTTTAATGACCCTTGGAGGTTATAATAGCATTGAAAAAAGTGACATGACCATTTTTCATGTGGCCATAGCATCCCCATGATTTTGAAGCTGACTTGTATTTACAATGGTTGCAGCAACCTGGGGTCATGCAATAACCTTCTGTGATTTCTGACAAGCAAAATCAATGGGAAAGCCAGATTCATTTAATAACCATATTACTAACTTAACAATTACAGTGATTCACTTAACAACTGTGGCAACGAAGAAAAGTTTGTAAAATGAGGCAAAACTCATTTAACAACTCTCATTTAGCAACAGAAATTTTAGGCTCAATTGTGGTTGTAAGTCAAGGACTACCTGCATTACAGAAGAATTTTCCAGGAAGTGTCTGGTCTCATCTTAGGCAAGTGTAAGCTCGCAGGTCAATGGCTTGAAGGCTCAGAATGGAAATTATTCATTCATTCATTTCAAAATTTATAAGGCTACTAAACTCAGACTCTGATTGACTCTGGGTGATATACAACATAAACACACAATAAATCAAAAAGAAAAACCTATAACAACAGGATGAGTTCTTAGGGATCTTTTGCTTACTGTCCTTCTGTAAGCCTTTTCAGAATGAGGATCACTATATTATTTTATATAGACTGAAAACTATGGTGGAAGTACAAGGACTTCCAAATATATTGCTGCACATATATTGTCAATCATAACCATTATGGGTTTTTTTTTAGGAAGGGCTTATGTAAACCCCAATACCAATGCCACTATAATCAGTTTGCCTGTTTTCCTTCTAAATCTTACTCTACAATACTGAAAATAGCTTTTGATAAAATGGGAAATAACATCATACCTAAAATAACGTTGATATGAATTGTCAGTATTATGTAAAATTCAGATTCATGTGAATAGGTATAAGCACTGCACATATAGGCATACACACAGAGATCAAGGCATTCAGTCTTCAAAGGAGAAGCAGTGCACCTGAGTTTTGGGAGAACAAGGCAGAGCAGGGAGAGTTGTGGCATTTAATAGCTGTTCCTAGGGATCAGCATTCAATTGACTGTTGTTCAAAGGGAGGGAAGGAGCTAAACCATTCTTCTGTTTACTCACTTAGTAATCCCCTGGGGACTAAAAGAAAGATCATTTAATCACATCAGGTTCCTCTGGTAAACATGCCACTTAGCCTGATCGTCAGGTTATGGCAACTTGCCTTGCTACCTTTTAAAGATGCAACTATATTAGTAACAGGAGACACTTTCTCTTCTTTCCTACACCAAGAGAAATAAAATCAATGCCTTTGGCTGAGAATAAACAGGTGCTCACTTTTCAGTTATCACAAGAGTCAGAGAAAATGGAGGGAAGAGAAGTATATTTGCCTCATACGATCGAATATTCTTCTACCCTGAGCTGTTCGGCTGTGTCAGTGTGCCTCTCTATACTTTGGATGGCAGAAAATGGGATGGTTTAGGAAAGATGCTGAGGAGATGAAAGTCCATTCCACACATGCACTTCATCCCCTGTGGAAATGAATGAGACATAGCAAATTGAATGCCGCAGATGGAACCGTGTTACTTTAAACACACTAAAACTAGTTCACTAAAGTAACTAGAGGCACAACTATATCAAGCCTTTCCTTTCAAAGCCATATGGTTTAAAATTATAATGGTCAATGGCCTATTGTTTTCTGTTTAGTGCAACATTTCCATTTGCCTCCTCTATTTACGCATGTTTAGATGAAATGTTTTAAGGTTCTAATTGTACATCTACAGTAATTACGTGGGCAGGTTAAGTACATATCCGGTTTGCAGCACATAAACATAACTAGACTAGGGCAGTGGTGGCAAAACTTTTGGGCACCAAGTGCCAAATATGAGCATGTGTGCACTGCACGCCCACATCTTTTGTGCATGTGCAGTCATGTGCAAGACTCATGCATGCACAGTTGCATGCAACTCGCATGCTGGAGTCTCACATATGGGCAGATGCATGAGACCTAGCTGGAGGTTTGGGATGGCTGCCACCTTCACATGCTGCCTTCTGAGACACAAGTGCTGCTGCTGTGGGAGGCTGTGCTGGAAGCCTGGCCCATCGCCATGGGACTGGATGCCCTCCTGCATGGCCGGCCAGCCTGGTGGAGGGAGCTGTGGGCAACAGAAATGGCACCGATAAGTGGACAGTGGGGCAGCTGGGAGGGAGGGAGAGGGGCGGCCATGACCTTGCCCCTTCCAGCTGACCCACTCATTCCCCCGCAGGGCTGCCACTGATGCCTGGCAGCTACAATGTCCCCCAGCCACCCTTCTTTACACTGCTGCCTTTTGCCCTCCTGGCCTACTGCTCATTGCTGGCAGCTGGTGGAGTGCTTTTCTCATGAGGCGGCTGCCCTTCTTCACACTGCTGCCCACCACCCTCCCAGCCTGCTGCTTGCTGCTGGGCCTGGAGCATGCACTTGCTGCTAGCAGCTGGCGTGGAGCTCATCTCATGTGATGGCGGCATATGAGTCCAGGCAGGTGGGTGGGGAAGGCAGGCCGGGCTAGAGCGTGACCAAGCACCCTTCTGTCTCTGTGCAGGCATGGGCAGCTTGGGCATGGCAACCTAGACAGCTGCGAGTGGTGGAGGCACTGCACACTTGGCCATGGCGGAGGTGGCAGCAGGTAGCTGGCACTCCATGGCCATCAGCGGTGAGCACCCTTTCCCTTGCCAGGCAACTCACTCCTCTTCCCCACTGATGCAGCTCATATGAGATGTTTTTAGCACATGTGCAGTTGTGTATGACTCACACATGGCATTATTAGCACATGCACAGTTGTGCACAACTGATGCATGACATGTTTAATGCATGTGCAATTATGCACTACTCTCACACAGCATTTTAGTGTATGTGCAGTCATGTGCCTCATGCACTTCAGTTTTAGCACATGCGCAGTCACACATGACTTGCACATGTCCGCAGTCGCCCAGGTGTCACGTGAGTTGGGGCAACTGCTGACATGCCATCAGAGTTGGCTCTGCACGCCATCTTGGGAACATGTGCCATAGGTTCGCCATCATGGGACTAGGGTATCTTTCTACCAAATGAATCAATTTGGATATGGGAATGATTTAGGACTGGCCCCACCAATTAACATTTCCCACCAAAACTTTTATTAGTATATAAAAACTTCTATTGGTTAATATGTCTGTATTCTAAAGAGATTAGTTGGGTGTATGGTAGTTTAGCTGATAAGCATTTATTTGCCACATATTGACAGTTTCTGTTTAATCTAATCAACAAGGAAAGCATAAACAGATTCTGACCTCACTGCAATCATCTCAGGCATTCAGCTTCTCAAATCTGCTGTTTGTTGCTTGAATGAAAGAGATTCCTAAACAAAGTTATTAAGAAAAAGCACAAAGCAAATTAAGACAGAAATATACATCAACAGATAACTTGTTAATCCTGGAGGAATTTCTCCACTCTGGTGGTTCTGTTCAGCTTTCTATTTGAGTTACCTACTATGTAGAGGAACAGAAATGAGAGTGTACAGTATGTAGGAAGAATACTTTGCCAGGGCTGGATGTAGGTCATAAATGGTTCCTGGCAGCTTCTCTTCACTAATGCTTTGTAGCATCCCTGGAAGAAGCTGGTGATCCGCATTTTATCCCCTGCTTGCATCATAATGACTCTATTTCATCCTGAAATTTCTTCCCCATTGCTTTGTGTCCTGCAAAACACTCAATTCTCCTTTCTGAAATATCTAGGTGGGGGGAGAAATGCAGCTTCCTTACTTTGATGGGGATAATTTAGGTGCCCAATGCAGTCTTGATTTTTATGAGTACCCAAATCTAGGTTATATTGGCGTGAAGAATCTGAATTTTAGCAGGAAGGAAGGGCAATGAATACATTGATCTACTAAGATACTTTTTGCATGCAAAAGAATGTAACCACACTTTAACACTGTATCTGGGAAAAGGTCTAGAGAAGACATAAAAAGAGAATTTTAACCCCTTTCCCTTGAATTTCAAATACCTTTTCAGGTTCTTCCCTTGCCTTCTAACCAATGGTGGGATTCAAATAATTTAACAACTGGTTCTCTGCCCTAATGAGCAGCTGAACCAGCAGTTCTGTGAACTGCTTAGAAAGTTAATAACTGGTTCTAGAGAATAGGTGCAAACTGGTTGACTCCCACCTCTGCTTCTAACATAGTCCTAAAGTCACTGGCCAGGAAGTTAATTAAAGAGAAATATTTTTAAAAATCCTTTTCTTATTATGTAGCCCTATCTTTCTCTTCCTAATAGATTTTTTTTAGTTTCAAGAAGTCCAAAAGATGTTGTTGAGTTATTTAACAGTATTTATTCTGATCAACTCTGGGTTAAAAAAAATAGTACATTTTTAACAAAAATAGTATAAATCATTAACAATTACTGTGAAGTCAACTAAGGCCAAACGCATATAGTTGATATAGTTTTTACTTGCTTGTGAAATGCAAGAAGAGGTAAGGCTAAATAATGTTTCAGAGGATGGTGACAACTGCAAAGAAAGCCTGTGATTTATTTCAAAACTTGTGAACTTCTCAGAAGTAAGGGGAATTCTCAACATTTCTTTCTAAATGTTTAGACAGATAGGCAGATTCAATCATGGCAAGATATACATCTATCAATCAGAATTGAGCTGAAAGGCACCTTGGAGATCTTCTAGTCCAACCCCCGCTCAAGCAGAAGACCCTATACCACTTCAGACGTGACTATCCAGCATCTTCTTAAAAAGACTATATACATGCATATATAGTCTGTTTTACAATGTTTGCTTCTCCAGTCTAGAGACTAGAATTGCCTGTTATCCCAGTATTGTATTTTGTTGTACTTTAAAAGTAATGAGCAGCACTTTGAATTAGGCCTGAATGCCTACTGTTTACCAATGCAGAGAGACAAAATTGGTGTTATTCTGACTTTTGTTGTTGTTCTCTGGTCAGCAGTCTATCCACTGCTATTTGTATCAGCTGACTGACATAGAGTGACTCACATTGTGCTATGGTAGTTCAACTGACTGGTGATAATGGCAGATAACACTTGGGTGGTAGTTGTTAAACCTACTGCTTTGATGCATACACTTCTGATTTTCCACCACCATTGTTTTGGGAACCTTTTTAAATACTTAAAATCTTTCAGTTCCTAAGTAGATTTAAGTATGATTCAATGACTGTGAAGAAGGTCTGCAGTAGCATCCTCCTCTGTTACACTGCTGAGTTTCTCAGATCAACCACGTACAAGGTGGAACTGTCTGCCCAAGGTGTTCTGAAAACCCCAGAACACCTTCCTAAAGCCTCTGGATTAATGGGGCGGGCCATTATAATGGGCTTGCCGCTCTTGAAGAGGTCCAGAATATCTGGGAAGTAAACTATGGCAAAGCAGAGTCCTCCCTTCTCGGATCACATCTCCTCTGTTCTGAAGTAAAAATCAGATGTAATGTATGATGTCATTCATATGTTGACAATTATTTGTCAGAACCCCATGATTATCTTATAGGCCATGAAGTCATAGTAACATATCATCTGGAGGCTGAAATCACTAAAAATACCAAGCTTCAAAAAGTCCAGAACCAATCCCAAGACAAGATTGAGGAGCCCACAGAAGACCTACTGAGTTGCTAGGCAGTCAGTATACCAGCTGCCATCCTAGTTTCTCATTACAGTCCAACCCCATTCATAGCCATTAGTGTCCAATCAACATGCTATTACAATTCGCAGAGAAATTTCATCTCCTTTGAAAAATTTATTGCATTGAAGGTGGGAAGGAAATAGTTCTTAATTCACGTGGGAAGGTCAAAATACTTACCTATTCATTCAATCAAGCAGAACACAGATGTATCAGGAAACCACCATTAGGCCTTCAAACTAAGTGTGCCTAGTAGTATCTAATTAATTCCATCCATGTCTGGTGGTTTCCTGATGTAGGAGGAAAAAACCTCATATCATTGCCAGATAGCAATGAAGGAGCTATAGTCCAATGCAAGGCATTAGATTGGAAAATGAATTATAATCTAATGGAGTATCATCTGCCAAGCATTTTAGGAAGTTTTAAAGTTTTAAAATTTAAAGTTTCAGCAAGTTTAATAATTTTAGATTGGTTTTTTAAATTTTGTTATGCATTTTGTCTTTTTATCTGCTG
>JAEANM010023119.1:0-11442 GCA_017656035.1 Myanophis thanlyinensis
GGGGGTTAGAAAAATAGTTAAGGGTAGTTGGGAAGGTGGGAGTTGGATGCAGACATGGTTCTTGTTGTGGTACTGAGTGTGTAGTTCCTGGTTAAGTGTCCGTATTGCTTGTCATATTTAATTCAGTCATATTTAACTCAGTCCCACAAGGTGGCAATATTTAATGGAGGGCATTTCCAGAAAAATATTTCCTCTGTTTAGGTTTTAGCTCTGGGCACATCATTATTATTTTTAGTATTTTTAGTATTAATGCTACTGATGTTTGAAAATAAAAGGTTTCAGTTTAATATGTTTATAATTCAGAAATGTTGGTAGCATTGCAAATGGACATTTTTACATCATAGACAATTAAAATGAAGATACATGTCTCGTGTAATACTGCATGTCTTCCTCCTTCTCCTCCTTCTCCTCCTCTCCTCATTGTTTGCTTGTCTCATGTGTACTCTTTTGAATTGTCATTCTAGGTTTTATAATTCATTGTGCATTCATAATCCTTTGTTTTATAAAGTATTTTATAATCCCGGAAACTTTCGTTCACTTACTTTACCTGTTATTCTGTTTTGATAGTATTCAGATAAATGGTACTATTTTTGTGTTTTACGTTTAAATATTTTTTTTAAAGTTGTCTTGCCTATTGTTGGATTTTCTTGGCCTCTCTCACAATATAAAATAAGTGATAATTCATCAATTTGTTAAAAAGATGGCATGGAAAAGAGTCAAAGCTTCCATTTAATGAATATATGAGAAAGAAAAGGAAAACAGGCAGATTTAGCCATCCTATATAAAAAGACATTTTTATTTCATTTTAACCTACTTCTATCAACCATCTCACTTCTGACTTCATCATTTCTCCACTTGCAAATCATGATAGATAATATATGTCTATGCCCAGTTGTAGCAGATGCACTGGTGCTGCTCTGCCTCAATTATTTTAGCCCATGGGTGTCAAACTTGATTGTATCATGTGATGTATCATGATGAATCACAGTGTTATCTGCCTTTTCGGAACCAGAGTGGGTGTGGCCTGTGTGTGACGCATCTGGCCCATGGACTGCCAGTTAGCCCCTGGGGCATATGACCTAACAGCCTTGTGACTGGATTACAGCATCTTGGCTGTGAGTCCACCCATCTTGAGGTTGTCTCTAGAAGCTGCATTTTGTGAATGCTGAGGGCCAGCAATGTTTAGACCAGAAATGCAGTAAGGTAAATATATAACAAGAACAGTTTGACTTCAATGTCACCAAGCTCCATGACACCATTGATTTTTGTTTACAGTTGCTCATTACATTGTTTGCTCTTTCTTTTTAAATGAACCATGTTTCAATTGTAATGTATGCACATAGACATGTGTTTTATTTGAGCAATGTAAGTATATTTTGTATTACTTTTTTGTGTGTACCATTCTGGAGTTACCCTATAAGAAAAGTAGCATAGGAATAAAAAGAAATATAATCGCAAACAATTGCAGTTCATTCAAGAACCCCACATCTACTGATGTCCTATCATAAGTGTGGTTTCAAGATCTTTTTAAGTTGACCAGAATACAGCAGTCAACCCTCAATACATAAATACATACTAAAACATTACTTGGATCACAGTATACAATCTGGATCAAATGCATTTTAGATCTTTTATAAATGGGATCCTGTCTTTCATCACACTGAAATAGGATTTGTCAGCTTCTGTACATACATTAAATACTAAAGTTGACAATTGAGATAGTACAAAAAGCAGGAGAGTATTAGAAGATATTCTCCATGAAAGTCATTACCTTCTCTGAGAAAATCTTTCTTATTTTTACTATTGTTTTAACAGGTTTTTTATCTAAAATATTCAGACTATATCCTTAGTTTTCCTCATGTATATGATTCTGTAAAGACTTCTATCCACAGGCATTACTATAACACTAAGGATTTTTTAGCAGGATATACTGCAAGTCTCACAAATGAGATAACTCTTCTTGCCAACTTCAGAATAATTAGAAACTCAACATTTTGCTAATCTCTTCTATTCACATGAGATTAGCTATGTTTGGAAATATTCTCTATAGAAATGTGTGAAAAAGATGACAAGGGCAAAATGCACCAGGACCTGATCACCTGTACAGAACTGGACAATTGGGTCTAAAGTACACTAGTTTAATGTTCCACACTGTCACAGAAGTAGTTTATTTTTATTTATTAATATATTTATTTGATTTTTATAATTGTCTGTTTGAATAAGTGACACTAGGCAGCATACATCATGAACCATAAAAACAATTTAAAACAGTACAAAATTAAATACGTATGACACAAGTAAAACTGTTTCTAAGGATACTAATATAGCCAGGAAACGGGACCCATTGACTATATCACTAAACTCAGTGTTAACTAAATAGCATTCAAAAAATGTCAGGGTATTCTCTGGCTCCTAAAGTAGCACTCAAAACCAATCAAATTAAAGAAAATGTATTGCTTTCTAACTTAAAAATATAAATGCCCCATATCTGTTAGATCATGGGCTACTGGAAGTGATTGTTGCAGGAGTTTGCTGCATTCAATATGCAATAGGCTGTCATTCCCTGCCCAGGCTTGTGAAATAAATCCACTAGCATCTACTGGCAGATGGTAAAGTGCCCATGGCCAAATTCATTGTGAGCAAGCTCCTGTACCATTTCTGCATGTTCCATAGTTCTCAGCTACTCTCAGCTACCTCCATTACAAAAATTGAAGGCATCAATACAGTTGTTATAATTAATTTGCTTGGCTAAGTGAAACCTGAGTACATGTAAGCATAGATACCCAGGGTATTTGGCGTCTCAGCATAGATTTGTTATTACACTTAAAAAGGTTTTCTGTTTCTTGCAAATGAAATGCTGATGGAGAACATGGTTTCAAAGTACATAAATCCTTCATTACGATGTGGTTATGAGATAAGATTTTGCCCTGTGTGCTATGCTGTTTTATTGAATCAAATAAGAGTCTACACATACATTGCTTTTATTACTAAAAAAAATGTTGTTAGCTTTGTTTCACCGGACCTATTCCCACTTGAACTAATGACATAGGAAGCATCATTGTAGTAAATGGCCCAAAGAGGGAGATTGGCAAATAGTGAGGAGTACACAGAAGGGAAGAAGATATTTGAAGATTAAGAACAACTGGTCTGGATCAAACCAGAAAACTCATCTAGTTAAGCGATGAGCTTCAAATAATGCCTAAAACAGTTCTCCAGCAACTGCTATCAAGAGATATACAAATCTCACAGCAAAGGTATTGACTGTTCTTCTAAGATGTTTGTATACCGTTTTATACTGTTTTCTTTCTTTTCTTCTTTTACCTTATAAGCAATTTTTCCTCAGTGTAACACCATTTGGACATTTGTGGGTTTGGCAAGAACTAATCCCTAACAATTCAGCAAAGATTTCATAGCAACATTGCTGGCATAAGCGTGTGTAACATAAATAGCTTAAAAAAAAAAACCTTTTCTTTTTCTTTTAAAGATTGCAGTTGTGATAGTTGAGGCAAAGACAGGCAATGCCAGATCACTCTTCAAAAAGCTGTATTTTCATTAGTGATTTGGGCTTCGCTATTGGGAGTTATTATGCAATACTTCAAGATAACATTCAGATATCTTGTTCTCTCTTGATACAGATCTGAAGAGAGGTATTTATGGGTAATGTTTCAACTTTTAAATGATGTAAAGTTATATTGCATTTATTATTTACAGAAATGAAATCTGGGTTGCTGTTAAATACAAGGGTTTTTTTTTAATGGTAGAACTTACTAGTGTTCCATATGTTCAAGGGAACGAGATCTCAGAAGATTTTAGGAAGGTTTTTTTTTTGCCAAATATAGAGACTGCCATCAAACTATTTATGTAAAATTGGAAATGTTGTGTGTGGTAGCTGCCTATGGGCACAATAGTTTTTGTCTGATATTTGATCTATAAAAATGGTATATTTTTTTGCTTTTTTATTTTATATCAGTATTGCTAAAGTAATACTGTTGGTCACATAAGCGGCTTCTTTGATCCATTATTGTAGATGTGGCTTGCCTGACATACTAAGAAAGAATGTGATTTATTTAATTCTGATATATATTGAGCACATACCTAGTTTTATAAACCATACTTTTTGTTTTAATGTCTAATGTAAAACCAGAAATTTGACTTGAGTTTGTAGCAATGATTAAGAAAACTTAGTTCAATAGAAGAACTAAGACATAGTTATGCATATAAACAGACTAGCTGGATACCCGTGCTTTGCAACAAAACTTTGTGATAGGGCTTGCCACTTAAAGCTTGAAAATTAATGAGTAGTTAAAAAGGCACATTATTTCATTAGAGATGGTAAGCTAAGTTTCGATTACAAATTAAGACATTATTGTAAGTCTAACAACAATAAAATAGATGGGTTTAAGCCCTTTTATCCCACCAGTACCCCTGGCCTTTTGGTCTGCGTAGCCAGGCTAATAACTTGCACAGCATAGTCTTGTATTATCACCAGGATTACCACCTCATGTCCTCTACCTCAAGGTTGATACTACAATCATGCTGTTATACAATCTAAGCCCTCCCAAACTGTGCAATGGCACCAGGTTTCAAGTGAAGACTGTACAAACACGTAATCGAAGCCATGATTTTCACAGGCATCAATCAAGGAGAAACCATTTTCATCTCCCGAATTCCTCTGATGCCATCAGACTACCACTTTGAGTTAAAATGTCTACAATTTCCTGTTAAGGTGTACTATGCCATCACCATCAATAAGGCACAGGAACAGACTTTGAAAGTGGCAGGTGTGCATCTGAGGATGGCTGCTACTGAAGCCCCACCATGATACTGCCTATTCTGTGGTAGACCTGCCCCTGCACTTTGAATGTTGGCATAAAATTTCCCTCCTTCACCTCTCTGCTCCAAAAGACGTCATTTGGAAACATCTGTTGTACTTTTGGGCAGCAGAAAGAAAGTGCTCTGCCATTGGATGCTAGTGGATGAAAAGGCTGTGTAAGGGTTCAGGGGAGGGCTCAAGGGGAGGGAGCTGGACTTTACAGGCACTATTAGTTCAAAGCATTGATCTGATTTGTGATATCTTTTCATTGTATTTAGCTGTAGCTGCCTGATTAATGTAGGGGGTATTAGATGTATAATTTTTTACAGCCTTTCTATTGACTTGGGGATGAGTTTGACAATACTTTTTTTGCAGCTTCCCTTACTTGTGTTTTCCTAATCACATCTCTAAATCTTTTCCTGCATTTTTCCCTCTTTTCCCTTTAATTGGTGTTACATTAGAA
Organism: Myanophis thanlyinensis; assembly: GCA_017656035.1. Lineage (NCBI taxonomy): Eukaryota > Metazoa > Chordata > Lepidosauria > Squamata > Homalopsidae > Myanophis > Myanophis thanlyinensis. The sequence goes on from JAEANM010023119.1 coordinate 5,277, forward strand.
GGAACAGATTTGTCTGAATTGAGGAGGTCAGTGTAAGAAGTGATTTGGATCTGGGAACTATGCAGAAGAAATTTGGTTCACAATCCGTTGGCTCAGTGTTGGTCAGTGATTGAAACTCATAAGGGAATATCTCTCCTGCCATCTTGAGTCTGGAAGCAGTAGACATTTTAGTGAGTTAGCGACGTTTAGTACTGTAAGGAGCCCCAGCCTGTTCCTGAGTGAAGGAGTGGAACATGTGCCAGTTTGAATTAAGGTAACAGAATGTGAGGCAACTGGCAGTTTGAACACAATTCTTTTCAGGTGGGGAGGGGGAGTAGAATGTCTAACTCCTTAGCATCAGAGTATATTAATTACTAATTATGAATGACTAATGATCTGATGGTGATTTTGATTTCTTAGCAAACACCTAGAAGTCAAGAGGAACATACGTGCCAAATTTCAAGTTTGTAGGCTTTATGGTTTTAGAGATTTTGTGATGCTGTGTGATTGGTATTTCGTTTATATATATATATATAGATATGATGCATACATAGATATATTCCACCTTCATATAACTCTCGCAACAAATCACAATGTAACTCAACAATCACATGCCTCTCCCTGGTTATACCTTTTGATGAAAATACAAGACAGGTTGGGAGCCTCTGCCTTTATTTCAGATTACTTCTTCTTCTTTTGGCTGTTCCCATTAGGGGTCGCTACAGTGAACCATCTATTTCCACCTAACTCTATCCTCGGCATCCTCTACTCTCACCCCAATTAACTTCATGTCCTCTTTTACCACATCCATCTCCTCTTTGGCCATCCTCTTGATCTTTTGCCTGGGAGCTCCATCTCCAACATCTTTCTGTCAATATAACCACTCTCCCTCTTCTGCACATGTCCAAACCATCTCAATCTGGCCTCTCTGACCTTGCCCCCAAAACAGCTGACCTGAGCTGTCAATCCTATCCATCCTGGTCACTACTAAAGAGAACCTCAACATTCTCATGTCTGCTTTTTAAGTGTAAATGAAGTGTAAATTTAATGTAAATTTAAAGTGTAAATTCTCCTAAATTCCAGTTGTAAATTGTAACCTAACTTTAAGACCATGAGCAGTTACACAAAGCATTTCACTACATATTGTACTATGTATGATTATGTATATGATAAATAAAAAATCTGAATCTGCTACCTCCATCTCTGCCTCTTGTCTTTTTCTCACTGCTATAGTCTCTAACCCATACAGCATAGCTGGTCTCACTACTGTCTTGTATACCTTCCCTTTGATTCTTGCTGACACTCTTCTGTCACACAACACTCCTGACACCTTTCTCCACCCATTCCAACCTGCCTGCACTCACCTCTTCATCTCTTCACCTCTTTTACACAATCCCCATCACACTGGACTGTTGACCCCAAATACTTAAACTCCTGCAGCTTCTTGACCTCATCCCCCTGTACCCTCACTGTTCCACTTCCCTCCCTCTCATTCACACACATGTATTCTGTCTTACTATGACTGACTTTCATTCCTCTCCTTTCCAAAGCATACCACCACCTTTCCAGGAATTCCTCTGCCTGCTCTCTGCTCTCACTACAGATCACAATGTAATTTGCAAACATCATTGTCCATGGGGATTCCTGTCTGACCTCATCTGTCAATCTGTCCATCACCATAGCAAACAAGAAGGGACTCCAAACCGATCCTCGATGTAGCCACACCTCCAACTTGAACTCCTCTGTCTGACCTAAAGCACATCTCACTACTGTTGTACTCCTCTCATACACATTCTACACATTTCAGATTACATCCTATTTAAATTGTAACTCCAATATTGAAAGTGCCATTCATTGTGAAAATGGTGAACTGAAATAAATCAGTCTCCTCAGTTTTGCACTGTGAAACAGCAAGCAGCTTTCTTGGAAATGTGGAAGCCATAGTTTCTTAATTCTCCCCATCTTTACTTGAAAAAGAGGAGAGCAGAACAGCCTAAGAGAAGTCTATTGTCATTTTTATTATTATAAGCCCTGGTCCATTAGAAAATCACCACACTGTAAATGTACATTATTTCAGTAATACTACCCTCTTCAGAATGACATCTGTGTCAAGGTTTATAGATAAGTTATAATTCAACAGAAACAGAATTAACTGAATTAATTTCAGTGGTTTATGGATATACAAAAACATTAAATTTTGGATGTTAACTTTATATCCAAGGACTGATGTTAATATGAAGATATGCATTTGTCTGAAGTAAAGTTTAGTCAGATTCATTTCCTTATTATTGAAGGCATGGTGTATAGGGACGTAATTCCATGGTGGGGGGGAATAAAGATTTCAGTGATGAAAGAAAGGGAATATCAGCAAAAAAAAAAAAAAGGTAGAAATTTTTGACCACATGTCACTGTATGTAATAATAATATATTATTGTATTATAATAATAATAATAGCGAGACAAGTTACAGTTAGTAGGGGCTCTCATGCCCTTCATCCTCATAATTTAACAATTTGGTTAGCCATAAAACATAAAATAAATCTAGTTAATCTGGGGACAATTAGTCTTTGAATTGTAGTGAAGACAAATTTTGTTTAGTTGTTTGTTTATTTGCCTGGATTTGCACATAAGAACAACAATAATAATAATAAATAAAAATACTCACATTTGCATGCTTTCAAATTGCTAGGTGGACAGGAGCTGGGGTAAGAATGGGAGCTCACCCCATCATATAGTGCTTCGGTCTTGAACTGCCAGCCTTCTAGTTGACAAGTCCAACATCCTAACTTCAATACTGTGCTCTCTACTCAATACTAAGCCATAAACTGTTGTTTATAATTCCAATGTTTGAGTTTACAGGACTTTCAAAACTCTAATAAAACAAAACACATTATGACTTAGCATGGTGTGTAAGCCTTGTGTTTGTCAGTAAGCATTTTGGGATTAAGACTAATATAATGTATAAATAAGTTAGTAATTTATAAGAACACAGGCAAGAAATAATATTTTTGAGCTAAGGCAGGTCTTTATTTGAAGCTCATTGGTTTGCTTAAAATTATCAAGAGAACATCAACTTGCCTTTACATTCCAGAAGAAACATGTTGTAATCCTAAAGAGATTTAAGCATATTTAGCTTTCTTTTTCTTGTAATAATTAGGATTAGGCAAAATATCCTGAAAACATTTTACCATTCACCTTTCCTGATGAAGACCCAGGCTTGTTCACTTCAGTGTTCTTCAAATGTATTCACCATTATTGCTCAGACTCATCTCTACTCAATATTATTATTATTATTTCCTGATTTGAACTTCTTTTTTCTGGAATAATCTTTCCATTGCCATTTTATCAGCAAAACATTCATTCATATCTGAAGATAAATGAAACCCATTTAGAATAAGGGCAGTGCTTCTGAGACAACAGTGAAAGTGACTAATATTTGTAAAGGTTCATTGCATCATTTTAAACAAAAAGGCGATTTAACTTTTGATATTCCATATTTGGATAATTGAAATTGAAATCCAGTGATATATCTGAAAATATGAGAAATTAAATCTACTTTTCTTAACTGCTGAGTGTATGTTTCATAATAAAAACCTTGTTGGATTTTCTTACCAAACAAATTTATTCAGTATCTTGTAAATATGTTTAAAATGATGTGATAGCAAATATGGGAATGGCTTCTCAAAATATAAATCAACTTGTATTAATGTATTAAACTTAATCGTATTTATCTTAACCCAAATATTAAAGGGAATTCTAAACCATCTGTATAGATCTTCTTTCTTCTATGCCAAAACAGAATAACTTAATCTTACCAGTTGAGAAGAGTTTCTGGAAATGCTTATGCCAAGAGAAATTAATGATTTATTTTATATCCCAAACCCTCAGTAGACTTGTTACTATGACCTGGTGGCATCAAATCTGGTTTACTTCAGGAATAGTAGGACAGGATCCCAACATATATCAATATGATAAGATTGGGAATAGTTTACTACTGTAAATTTCTGATGAATTTATTGTGTTGTATAATAAACATTTTGCCCAATTATTAACTCCAACCATATTTGGAAAATGCAAAAAGAAAGATTCAGGCTTTCGGTTTCATCTTAAAATTATTGCATCCAACCACACTGATTTGAAGAAAAACAATTTGTAAGATTATAATGTGGTGAGGTGGGATATCAGCCATAATATTGCTTTCTTGCTGCCAAAAGAGGTAGAGCTGGCAGATCTAACCATCTGGAAAAGCATTATTACAATAGATATTTAATTAATGGTATTAGCCTTGGAGAGGACAACAAAAACATTGGGCTTTATCAATAAGTAGGTAAGGATGTAGAAAATCTTTCATCGGTGGCTGAGATTTATACTTGACTGATGCTCCCACCATTTTTTTAATATTTTAATATTTTGATTTTTTTTTTCCTCTTATGGCTTCATTATATTGAAGAAACACTGCCAATTAATCTAGAGAGCATTTATGTACAAGATTGCAGATGCTGGCTAAGTAATCCTTTTCGATTTGTGAAAATGATTATTACTGGATAGGTAAAATACCTGGTCAAAATAACCTCTGGGAAAGATCTGTAATAATTGGTATGGTACAGATATAATAATTATACAACTATATAAACAAGGTAAGTGACCTAGCTTAATGACCTATGCTTTATGTTCTTTAGAATTCAAGTCATATCTTCCTGTCTAAAGTAAGATTGACCGTTTCTCAAGGATTCTGTTTCCCAGTAGATTCACAAAGTCTATCCCACATTGTTCAAAAGGCTTGATTGTATAGAGATACTTTTCAGGGACTGTAAGGAGCTGTGTAGGAAAAAGAAAATGCCAAATCTTCCTTTTATGTTTCTTTAAGCTATCTCAGTACTAAAGCCCATATTTACAGTTTCTTTAAAAAAAAAAATCCTTGTAATGAAGTTTTTCCTGCAAACGCCATCTTAACAACAGAACAAATGTATTTCATACATTATGAATATTTATGAGTAATGCTTGCTTGTTTTATGCATGGAGAAGAGTAGCTATTTGTAGAAGCTTTTGTTAAAAACAAAAGAAAGCCAAATGCTGTTGGATGAAATTAACCTGTAAAATCTGCTTGTATTATTTCGGTTTGAAATAAAACTTGAATGAGTTCAAGGAGGAAAACAAAGGAATGTTGTACTTATCCAAGTGATTCCCTACTATGGTCTTGAAAACAAAAAGGAATTTATTCCTATTTATTTGAATGTTTCTAGGGCAAAATCCAGCCAGTTTTCTTGATTTTAAAGAGAATGTTGAAAATATGGTTAAGCCTCTTGTATTATTGGATTGGAAATCATTGGTCTTTGAGTTGTACCTTTAGCATTTTATTTTAAGGGAATAATGTAGGTAAGAATAATTGAAAACAAATATTGCATATACAAAGTGACCAAATTAAAAAAAAAGTCTACAACCCTTAAAACCCCACCATTTGGCATATTCAAAATTATCTGATGAGGAGGACACAATTAGAATAAAAAATTAAGATACTGTACATGTTTAGTATAGGAAATGGGGCAAGGATTATTTAACCAAGGAGTGCAAAAATTCACTGAAATGTGTAAGCATAATGTCACGCTCAGTGATATCGCACAGAAAAAAGAAGCAAAGGAAAGAAGACAATAATTAAGGAAGGAATATGTTCACTATTTAGGAAAAATGGTGAAATCTGAACTACTGAAAGAAAGTGATACTAGTTAATCCTTATTTTTGACTTAATCTTATCCCAAAAAGGGAATTTTGTTCAACCTTGGGGAACTAAAAATGATGTTCTAAAGAAAGATTTGCAATCAAGTTAAGTAACGAGATAATGAGATGAAACTTAATTTCATTAAAGTAAATTTAGGTCTCATTTATACACACATTGCTATAAAGAGTTTGTAGATGTTATCTTAGAACTGCTGCCTATATAATCTTTAAGAAATCTTGGAGAATACATCTAAAAGATTCATTAATGTTCTGATCCTCAGAAAGGAGATCAAAATGAATCCAGGAAAATCTTAACAGTGAACATACTGGGTGAAATTATAGAATTATAGAAGGAGGCTTGGTGGCACAGTGGTTAGAGTGCAGTACTGCAGTATTTATTTATTTTTATTTTATTAAATTTATATACCGCCCCATCTCCGCAAGGACTCGGGGCGGTTCACAGCAAATAAAAA
>JAEANM010023120.1:0-11442 GCA_017656035.1 Myanophis thanlyinensis
ATTACAAATGTACACTAAATTCCCTAAAACCCTTTACAGCATTGGGGGTTGCATAATTTTGAACACAACTGTAGATATGCTTGTCTTCCTCCTCCTTTTATTTATTGTGTGAGTTAGGATGGTGCCTATCTAAGATGTTTTTTGTATTTTTCCTCCTCCTTCATCTGGCCCTCTGCAGTGTTTATCTGCTTGTTAGTTTGGTAATAAATCTTCGGTCAACATTTTCTTTAATGTATAACTGAATGAAGTTGAACAGATTCATACTTAATCCTAATAAAATGAAACTGACTTTGTTACAAAGTTGTTCTATTATTATGATCGTTCCATTTACTGTTCTTTTTTTAAAAAAATTAAAAAATATAATAATTCCATCTTCAATTAAACAATGTGTTATCCAGGTATCTTTGTAAAATAATAATCAAGATTTACAACAATATTCATTACATTAATATTGCTTCTATAATATTAAAATAATATTAAACATAATAATTATTCTATTCAGAGCTCAAGAAAACCACGGAGACTCACGGAGTGACTTCAATTGAGTAACTTTAGTATTAGCCAAAATTAAAACATCGCCAAAATAGGGCACAACCCCGGGGATTTCGTCTAATAATCTTTCCATCAATCTTTGGAAGATGCCAGGGGCGACGCTCATGCTGAAGTACAGATGTTTGCATTTGAATGCACCTCTATGTATAACAATTGTTCAGCAGTGGTGTCGTCCATTGGCAGCTGCTGATATGCTTGGGCCAAATCTAATTTTGCGAAAGTTTTTCCTGTGCCTAGGGAATGCAATAAATGTTGTACAATTGGAACTGGATATGCACTTTGCTGTAATGCCTTGTTAATCGTGCTTTTGTAATCTGCGCAGATGTGGACGGACCCATCTTGTTTAACATGTGTGACGATGGGTGTTTCCCATTTTGCATGGTCTACCGGCTTGAGTATCCCTTGTGCTATTAACATCCAATTGGGGATTGATTTTTGATTTTAGGGCGAATGGGACTCTACAGGGCTTCATTCTGATTGGCTTAATATTAGGGTAAATATTAAAAGAAAGAGGAGTCCCTTTGTACTTGCCTAACGACCCTTCAAAAATGTCAGCAAATTTGTTGATCAGCTCGTTCCAGTCATCATCTTTCTGCGTTGTGTTGTCACTGATTACTTCTATTCCAAGGGGCTTGAACCAGTCAAGACCAAGCAGACTTAATTTAATTTAATTACAAAAATTTCTATACCGCCCCCCTCCCAAGGGACTCGGGGCGGTGCACAGCCATTTAAAAAATACATAGAAAAGTTAAAAGTATAATTAAAAAGATTAAATCAATGGCCCAAATTATAAAGTTAAAAATTTTAAATTTTAAAAGTCAATTAAGTGTTAGGCCAGACCAGCTTGCTGAAATAAATGGGTTTTTAATGCGGAAGGCCCGCAGGTCAGCAATGGTCCGAATCTCCGGGGGCAACTCGTTCCATAGGGACGGTGCAGCCACAGAGAAGGCTCGTACCCTCGGGGCTGTCCGACGGCATCGTCCCGACAATGGAACCCCGAGGAGGCCTGCCCTATGGGAACGCACCGGTCAGCTGGAGGCTGACAGTGGCAACAGGTGGTCCTGTAAGTACCCGGGTCCTAGTTGGACAATTCGCCCCGACTTGGCAATTCGCCATCCACCACTGTCAGCTCCAATTTTCCTCTGAACTTCTTAAAAACCACCTGGAGTATGATGATTCCGATGACTGGAATGCGATTTCCTTGATAGTCTTTCAGTTGTAGATTCTGATGAATTAGATCTCTCTCTGCAATGTTCGGCACCAAACTTTTGATGATGTGCCAGGCTATGATTGTTATGGATGACCCCAAGTCGATTTCCATTCTGCATGGCGATTCCTTGATGAGAATGGTAGCTTGGAGTTTCCATTTCCTCTGGCTAGTTGTCTGTTCTATGACTGTATGTATGTGTGGGCTGCTTCAGGTTCTCTGTTGTTTCTGCCTCTGTTGTTCCTGTTTACTAGGCCACGTTTGAAATTTGAATTTCCTGCTGGTTGGGTCTCTCACGTATTAATGGATTGGCATGCGCAGCACTCGTGCCAAATGGCCTTTCCTGCCGTAATTCCAGTAGATGGCCTCTTTGAAACTGCATGTTGATCTGGGGTGCCTTCCTCCACAGCTGGCACACGACATCTTTCTCCTGTCTCCCTCAGTTCTGGTGTCTTGCCCTGTGCTGATGCAATAGATGTCATTGTCTTCGTCGGTCTCTCCATCTTGATCAGTGTGGACCTTCTGGGTGACAACAGTTTTTTGGTTGGTCGGTTGTTTGACCTCTTTCTTTAGTACTGCCGTTGATTTTGCAGAATTCTCAGTTGCTCTGGCCTCACTTAATGTCGATTGCAACGTGAGGTTAGGCTTGGCCAGCAAACACTGCTGGAGGTTTTTGTCTCTCACCCTGCAGACCAGTCTGTCCAATAGTAGTTCATCTAAATTACGGAATTCGCAGAGGATGGCAGCTCGTCAGAGTGTGGCAATGAAATCATTTATTGATTCGCCTTCTTCTTGTATCAGTTGATGGAATTCATGCCACCGTACTATCTTGGATGGTGCTGGCTTGTAGTGCGTTTTAAGCAGGGTGGACCAGGGCATGGCTTGTACAGCTGTTGGGGCCAACAATGCTTTGGCCATCTCAAATACTTCAGAGCCACAATAACTCAGGAACATGATCATTTTCCAGTTGTCCAATAACCCGAAAAGGCCATTAGCTTCCAGAAAACATTCAAATTTGGTCTATGTACGAGTCCCAATTTTCTGTGGTCGGGTCGAACAGGGTGGGTGGTGCGTGCGCTGTCAAATTGGATGTGACTGATGCAACAGGTTTGTGATGGTCATTTGATGGACAAGTTCCTCGTCTTGTCTGGTTCTTTGTACTGGCTGGGTTTTGCTCTGCGTCTGTCTTCCTCAGAATCCCAACTTCATTGCCAGTGATCTATTCTGAGCTCAAGAAGACCTCAGAGACTCAGAGTGACTTCAACTCTTTATTCAAACAGCGTCAGCTCTCTGAAAAACCCAGCAAACTGTGCTGGCAGGCCAGCCTTTTATAGCCAGCTGGCAACATTGGAAACTAATCATATTTGAGTATTTCTCCCGCCTAAACAGAGGACCTGAGTGAAGCCTTCACTTCACTTTCTTTGAATACTTAACAATAATATTTACTTCTCTCTCTTAATATATCTTTGTTTCACTAATCTTTTTCTTTTGTTTCCTTGTTTCTAACTTCTATTTCTATTATCTAACCATTGATAAAATAAATCCCATATCATATAATATTGTTTGTTATTTCGCCTTAATTGCAAGCATTTACCATTTTCTGTTCTCAAAAATGTGGCAGTGATGCCAAGGAGCAGTTGGAGGCTGTGGTCAGAAAAGCCTGGATATCTGATAACATTCATCTGATGAGTGATACTTTGATATATCAGAAATTGGAATCAGTTGTATTAGTTTTGAAAAAATCTTTGATATTTTTCATATTACTTTTATAAAGAATGCCCAAAACGTTATGGGTTTCCACCATATTTTTTCACTAAACATTTAAAACATTTTTTTATCTTCATCAAGCAGTTAAAGTTATTTTGAATTTATTTGTCTCTTAACCTATCAAGTTATATAAGTGTTTCCCAACCTCAGCATCTTTAAGATGTATGGATTTCAACTCCTGTCCATAATTCTCCTAAATTCTCCTGTTCATAATTCCCAAACAGCTGACTGGGGAATTCTGAGAGTTAAAAGTCCACATATCTTAAAGTTGCTAAAGATGAGAAACACTAAATTGTATCACTGTACCTGGCAAAGATAACTGTTTATTTTTCAATTTTGTTCTTGAACCATTAGTCTCTTCTAATAAACAGGGTTAAGATATGTCAGTGGTGGCAAACCTTTTCGGCACGGAGTGCTGAATGTGAGTGTGCGCGCTCTCATATGTGCTTCGCATGCCTTAAGTGCATGCATGTGGCTTCCACAGGTGCGTAATTTGCGTGCCTTCAGTGCATGCATGAGGCTTCCAGGGGTGTTATTTGTGTGTGCGCACATCTTTCATGCATGCACAATTCATGCATCTTTCATGCATGCACATACTGTAGATGCTAGCACATGTGCAGTTGTGCGGGAGTGTCATGCACATGCGCAATGGTGTGGGAGTCGCGCACAGATTATCACATGCATGTGTAGCCACATGGGAGTCACTTGTGCAATCTCACAGAAGTCACACACATGTGCAGTTGCGCAGGAGTCACGCACACGGGCACATGTGTAATCAGTGAGTTGGGGCGACAGCTGGCGTGCCGGCAGGGATTGCTCTGTGTGCCAGCTGGGGCATGCGTGCCATAGGTTCGCCATCATGGAGATATGTAGTAGCACTCAGCATGCTATATAAGATACACTCCCCCCCAAAAAAAAGAGTTGGTGAAAATGTCTGTGTGCTTTATATAGCAAATGTCCACCCACCAGCCCATTTTTCGGCCCAAAACCAGCCCAAAATAAGGCTGAAAAGTGGGCCAAAAAAATAGGCAAAAGAGCATGAAAATGGGGTATGCATAGGCAGCAATAGGCCGCAGCGATCCCTGCAGCCTGGAATAGCTGATCATCGGTATTCTGGGAGGCAGATCCAATCACCAATCAGCTGCTCCTGCTAAATCGGGCTGTGATGAAGCTGACCCGGCTGTTGGGTGTTTGCTGTAATGAGGCAAATTGCTGGGAGGCAGAGGCAGATTTTTTTTTATTGTTTTCCTCACCAAAACTAGGTGCATCTTACACTCCAGAGAGTCTTATACACTGAAAAATACGGTAATATTTTGTTATATGCTCATGATATGACTATTCTTGATAATTATGCAATGTTGTTAATAAAACTTATTCAAATCACCTGGCAATACAGTTTATGTTGAACAAGCCTAATTTGCTGCCTCCAAGATATATTTATAGACTGGGGTTTATAGTTTGTGCAGATACTATTAAACACTTGAAATTATATATTCAATTATATATGTGATAATATTTTGAACTAAAGTTAGTATTAACTGTATATTTGAACTGTGGAATGAAAAACTGGAATATTATATTCACTTCTGGAGAATCAGTGATTCCAGTTGTTAGGGAAAAATAGAATTTAAAATGAAATTATTTCATTTGGAAATATTATACCTACTAGACATCTTAAGAGGTATGTTTAAAATGGAGGAAAATGCAGTTTTATTGATTTCAACATGTCAGTAAAAATTTTGGGAAGAAACATTATTAACGAACTTAATGGGACATGGAACTGTATTTCTGAAACAAGAATTTTATCATTTCAGACTATACTTTGCTATATTGGGCCTGGGACACTTAAAAGAGGATAGTTTTATGAAACTGTAAATAAGGATTTTAAGGAATACATCTATAAGACTTATCTATTTGAAAAGCCTATGTTCTAAAAATGAGAAGATGAAACAATATATTTTATGTGGTCCAGATTAATTATTAAAGGAAAAATTAATTTTGCGTTATTATCTGTTTTGCCCCCTTTTAAAGATTTTATTTCTTTATAACATAACTCTGCTTTTTTAATGTTTGTGTTGTACCTTTTTGTTATTTTACTATTTATGTGTGCTTTTTCCCTTTTAAATAGACTGTTTGGGCAGTTCTGGTTGGACTTTTCCAGATGAAAAGACATGAAGTCTTTTGTCTTCCCAAAGCTGGACAGTGGTAATTTGGTCTACCTGAAACTGCTTTTAAAAATGATCTATAATCTGCAGCTGATACAAAATGCAGCTGCTTCCCTATTAAACAATATTTACTGATTTAATAGGGAAAAAAACCCCTCTCATCCTGGAAGCACTGATTACTAGCAGGCTTGATTCAAAATCTATTAACTATAAAGTCCTATATGATTTAATCCCTTGTAAATTTCAAATGATGTGTTCTGGGTGAAATATGCCTACTCAATGGGTGGGGCACTATGGGTGTCCCTCTCCTGAGAGATTAAAGGGACAGGTCTCCATAAAATGGCTTTCCCAGTAGCAGCATCCTCATTGTAATCTGCCTCTTGAGGTCATTTCCACTTTTGACAAAAAAGAGTCCATTTTTATAGGACCTTTTAAATGAAAGGTGCCCAGTAGCTGACAAGAGTATAGGAAGAAAAGGATTTGTTTTCTGATGTCTGCATGCTTGAGTAGCAGCATACAAATAATAAGAGATATCATTTATACACATCATACATGGACATTATTCCATGATTTTTATTCCATAATAGTTATGAAAAATATTTGCAAGTCATTTAAGGATATAGAAAATATGATGGATATAAAAACTAGTACAGCTATAAACTCCAGAAATTAAGCTTAGGAACCTGCTATAAGAAGCATGCCTGCAGCTCTACAGTAGGCTGAATTTTTTCTTTCTAAACAGGCTACCCAAAAACTGCTTTATGTGTCACTTAGGGAGATGACATATCTGTGAAGATAGTTTGAATTTACCGTTTAAACTGAAAATAGAACAAACCAAATATAAATATGTAGTAAGGTGTTTAATTATCCTTAATCACACATAAATGCATATGACTTCAGCTCATCATAACAACAAAAGCAAATTTGGGAATAATTATTCTGCTTTTTTAAGCCTGGAAATAAGAATTTCAATTCTGTTATTTTCAATGTGAAGTTTATTAAATATATTTTTGACTGGAACATCAGTAGCATTTCAGATATGTATTAAAGGCAGGAATTTCTATTTAACTGCTTCCATATTTCACAAGAAATTACTTTTAGTGAGTTCTCAGGAAAAGGTTCATAAGACCCATGATACATAAAAAAGTAAAGAACTTAATTTTCTGTGAAGCAGTACTCTTCAAAACAGGGCAATCCCATTAAGTATTTTGGGTTATACTTCCCAAGCAAGTTTTGTCAGATGGCGCAATAAGTGGTCAACTAAAATACATAAAATATACTCGGCTCATATTACTTTTATGCTTCGTTTGGTATTTCAATATACATACAGACTTTTAAATATGCTGTAGTATCATTTTATATTGTCCTTTTTAAAAATAATTATTCACCTATCGGATCACTTAAGAGCAAAAGTTTTTTTTTAAAGTTGGTATTTTTTGAGATGTCAGACTAGATGTACGAATAGTAGCCCATTCTTTCGGATAAGCAAACGCCTAAAACAGATACAAGATTTTCACCCTGTAAGCAGAAGGTTGAAGCAGCCCTTCCTTCCTCTTAACCGGAAGAGCCTGTTAGTTAGGAAGCTTGCTTTTATTACTTTTTTTTTTCGCCACGTCGCTCCCGACCTGAGAAAAGCATCTTTAGCAGAAAACACACCGGAGAGGAATAACGTCACCCAACTCTCCCTGTCCCTGCCTGCCCAGATTATACCATTCAGGCCCTCCTTGCGATTTGGTAGGAGAAAAACGGGGCCCTTCGCCGCTCCAAGATTTTAAGGCCACTCTCCGACACCGGAGAACCCCAACCCGGCTCACCTCTCCCCGAAGAAACGATCCAGCCCCACTGTGGGGCGTGGCTGACCAAGTGCAGACCAGGCTCGGCTACGCCATGGCGACCACCTCAGCCGCCCAAACCTGACCCGGGTACTCCTTCCCCTTAGCTTCCTCCGCTTGCCTCTCTTGTTGTCACTGCGAGAGAAACAGGAGATGGGCTCAGGACCGGAAGTTGTGCCGGAGGAAGCTCCGCCCACCGCTTGCGCCGCCAACGGTAGTTTCGGTGTCAGGAGAGCTTGATTGTCTGTTCAAGTGGTCGCCTTTGGAGTGAGGCGGTCGGGGAGTTGATGGTGGCTGTTATGGCCGCGTTCCATCCCCAGGCGAGCGTTCCTCAGGAGCGCCTCAGACGAAGCTTTCAGACGAAGACGCTGGAACTTCGTTTTCGGTTTTGGGTTCTCCTCTCATCGCGAAGGCTGACTTCACCCGTTGCAATATAGGGAAGGGTTTATTGTGTGGTGGCTTAGTATATTGCGTGAGCTCTGCCAGTGAGACAGATAATCCTTGATTTAGAGCAGTTCGTTTAGTGACCGTTGAAAGTTACAATGGCACTGCAAAAAGTGAGCTATGATCATTTTTACACTTATGACCATTGCAGCCACCTCATGGTCACGTGATCAAAATTCAGCCGCTTGGCAACTGGTTCATATTTATGACCCTTGCAGAGTCCTGGGGTCATGTGATCACTTATTGTAACCTTTTGAGGAGCAAAATCAATGGAGAAGCCAGATTCACTTAACCGGGTTACTAATTTAACAACTGCAGTGATTAACTTAACTGGCAAGAAAAATGGGGTGAAACTCACTTAACTGTCTCACTGCAACATAAATTTTGGGCTCAATTGTCATAAATTGAGGACTACCTGTACTTTATTTAATAAACATCAACGTATAGGGTATCAAAAGGAACGGGTTGAGCAAATTTATATATGTTTAATTATTTCATCACACTAATTGTGTTTACTGTATTCATCATGATGAAATTACATAAATGCATACTTTAGTTATCACTTGTATTGGCCACTGACACTTGTTGCAGAAATTGCTGATACAAACTCATTTATATAGTTGTCTCAGATTCTGAAGATCAGCATGAGAACTGAGGTACTATAATAGAGTTAGAGAAGGTCCAGGTTTTATAGATCATGGATGTAAAGTCCAAGATGCATAAACATCTTGGCATTTTAAGATTTGATGAGTGCTTCTCAATATAGTCTTTTGTCTTAGTATTTTTGAGGAGACTGCTTATTTTAGCATGTACTGTAACAAAGATTGCCCCTTCATCCTATGGTGACATTGACAACGAATAAGGATACCGTAGACCCAAAAGTAATTTTTTAACTATAACTGAATTACTGAATGCTGTCAAGTGCTCTAATGCTTCAGCAGGTTCCGAGGAAGGTGATGTTCCTGATAAATTATTCCTGTTTCTCATGTACCTGCCTGAATCCTGGAAGGGATCATATGATCCATTTCATTTTAGATCTAATTAATTCCCTGTCATCTATAGAAACTTACTCCAAAAGATAACTTTGAAGACAAGACATCGAATACATCCTCTTCAAAAGAGTATAATAAACAGCCTCTTCAGAACATTACCATTTCTTTTGAGGCTAATGGCATTTCACCTTCCCTAAGAGAAAAAAAAATATCTCCTGACTCCAGCTACATGCATCCACAACCACCTAAAGGAGCCAGGTTATACATATTTATTCCTATTGTAAATTATACTTGTACATCATAGAATATTGTTGGAACAAATGTCCAATTTGAAACACATCAGGCATTGAAAATTCTGTCAGTCCCCACCACAACTACTTTTCCATATTCAGATTTGAATTCACTTTGTAAAGGATTTGGAAAAATTACCACAAATTTATAGAACAGCAATAAGTTTAGAACTATAATGAAGACTACAAATTAAATGTTATGTGGGGTCATTAATGGTATTTATAACCTGTATGTTATAGCAATTTTCTATTAAACTCCATAGAAGGGGATATGGATTTAAGTTACAAAAAGACATTTCAACAATGTCACGAAAACCTTCACAAGTAAAATGGTGGGGTCTGGAAAGTTGAACCTTGGATGTTTTCTAACCAACCTGTACCAAGGACAGGAGTCCTCTTTTCATCTCACACAAATGGCTATCCAATCTTTTTGGCTTTTGTTAACATGAAGGCTAAACAGTCTGAGAGAATTGAAACTGAATCCTTATATTAAGCATGGGTCTAAATTCAATAATCTGAATGGCCTTCTTTCAATTTTAATTCCTTGGAAAATTTCTTTATTAAGAGATTTGACACAGCAGTTTGTTACCTTTGTCTTAAGCTTAGTAGCTGCTGCAGTTTTCTTCCACCAGATCTAATAAAAAGGACTTCTGGATAAAATTACCCGTTTATTATATTGATCAAGATTAATTTTTTTTAAATGAACTAGCTTTCTTACATTTGAATTATACATAATTATCTTTCTAGAATTCAAAATTAAGGTTTCATATATTCATTCACGTTTCATATGTACTGTACATTTAAAAATTTGTACGTCATCTCTGCCACAAAATATTCTGATATATTAACTTACTTTAAGGAATTATTTGTAATTATTTTCATTAGAATTCATATATTTATCATGAATTCAGTGATCAGTAATAACTTATACACATGTACATTTGTATACTCTACACAAATAAGTACACACATATATATAATTAGTTCATTAATATTGGTTCTTCTAGGACACAGCACCAGCTTAAGACATTTTGCCACTACAATGGACAATCTATACAATACAACACTTATATGGAAGTAATCTATTTAAATATCAAATTTTTCTTCACATATGCTATGCCCGTTTTCTTCATAGTCTTCTCTTGTTACTACCATATCTTCGAAATAATCATTTTCAGAAATCAACTTTCCACCTTCCCAGGAATAAGTAATAGGACTGAAAATAAATAAAACAGCCTTTTAAAAAATCAAGCTATATAAAATTATTAATTAATATTAATTTACATTAGCTATACTAGGAAGCATTACTTGAATAATGCATGTACAATTAAAGACTAAATAAATAAGTTGAGCAAGAGGGGAAAACCATGGGGAGACAAAACAGATGAGAGCCTGAAAAAGAGGTGAGAAATTTTTAGGAAGAAAAAGCAATATATAAAATACTATATGGATATTGTAGAAGCAAGAATGATTTGTAAGGACAGGAAAGTATATACAAATTAAGGAATAATTTTAGTCTTTCTTTCCTTTTCTATTATATTCTACTTTAATGTTTTGCCCACTATTTCTACTTCTTTTTTATAGGTGGCATAACACCACTTACACCTAAAGGAATAAGATGGTGAGTACATGTGTATACAGCCAACAATGCTGGAAAGAACCAGAATACATTCATTCCTAAAGTAATATTAGAAAATTTAATATAAAAATTGAAAAATAATTTTAAAATTAAGAAACCCTATTTGTAAATTGAAGACTACTTACTTCTCTGGTAGAACAACTGAAACTTCATAATCTGTTGGAGTGAGGCATCGAACCTCAGAATAAACACGATCTCTAAAGCCAGGGAACAGAGAATTCCCACCAGTTAAAACAATATTCTTGAAGAAATGAGGCTGCATCTCTGTGGACAAATCAGATTAAGATAATTTAATATTATGAGTTAATTTGTTTGGTTTTATGGTAAAAGAAAAAGCAATTTCCAGTTTAAATTTTCCTGAGAGGTAGAAATAATTCAGATTTTTTTTTAAAAAAATGGTTTATTGCTGATATAGTTTTCTGTAAGTGGAACAAATATGGTCCTCCTGCTCAAAGGTCTTAACCTGAGCATAACAAATGCATATGCCTATCATTCCCTCTAACAGCAGCCACCTAGAATGTTATTAACCTAGAATAAACACATTTTTATTTATT
>JAEANM010023121.1:0-11441 GCA_017656035.1 Myanophis thanlyinensis
TGGGTCTTTAATGCACGCCGGAAGGTCCGCAGGTCTGTGATGGTCCGGATCTCCGGGGGCAATTCGTTCCAAAGGGACTTCAGTCCTAAAATAATGCTTACCAGTGTAGTAGAACTGTAAATTGATTTGCTGGCCAGGATTATGAAGGTGCCCCTTCCCACTGACTTCTTATCAACACCAGTTTGCATTTTTGTATCAGATGTGCATCTTCAGAAGGAAAAGTCATCTTTCTTGGTTCTCCACCTCTTCTCTTATCTTCATAATAAACCCTAACTGGAGATTAGCTCACTTGGTGAATTCCATGACTGGGTTTGAACCTGTTACAAATAAAACCAAGTCCATTTTTCGTCTGTGGATCCTTACGCACTTGAAACTGTCTCTTCCATAGAAAAAGAAATTATTGGCAGACTTGGAAGAACGCAGGGGTCCAAATAACTGCAGGGAGCTAGGAACCCCTCAAAATAACAAAATAATCCTACAGAGAACAAGAATAAACAATCACAAATTAAAATTTTATTTATGGTTTGATATCCTGTGATTGACAGACCTTTAAGGGGAAGTGGCCTTTCTAGGGCAATTGATGGGAGGTTGTCAGCTATATGCAGCTGGGCCACCCTTTTGAAAAAAAAAGGGTGGGGAATATCTTAAGGAATTCATTCTGTTTAAAGCAGGGGTCTCCAACCCTGGCAACTTTACAACTTGTGGACTCTCTGGCTGAGAAATTCTGGGAGTTGAAGTCCACAAGTTGTAAAGTTGCCAAGATTGGAGACTCCCAATTTAAAGCAAGACCGCATGCTTAGTAAATAAGCAATGCTGGTTGAAAAGAAATTAAAACTGAGGGGAAGTCAAAATGGGAGAAGTCTCCAGGAGTAAAACAGGACTAATTAAGCAGATAGTACACACCCTGCACTGTGACAAGTTGTGGCAAGAGCCACATGTTTCATTCTCTTTTACTGCTTTACTGCTCTCTATTCCTGGGTCACCTATATATAGGTGAAAATCAGGCTGGCAGAATGTTTCTACACATAAGAAATTAATTTAGGCAGCAGTATCATAAGCCCTTTTAATTAGATAGCTCTAAATCTTGGTCATATTAAGCCAGTTTTTTTTTTCCCATCTTCTTAAGTGGGAGGGAAATCCTGAAAATTGCTGACTCATGAACTGTTCCAGTAGTCATTTGAAAAGCCCTGGTACCAAGCAAGTCTGATCATGATGTAGGTAATGGGAAGTGTTTTAGCAATAACCAAGTGTTAGAAGATTCAGCTGTACATTTTAGGACCATTCAAACATAGTCAATGGAGAATTACACGCAGTACAAAGAAACTTCTCTGCTTACTGAATGGGATCAGCGTAACTTCAGGGCATCTCTTATTTATCACACACATGGATTGTCTACTATGATATACTGTATATACACTGATTTCACTGGTCATTATGTTATACTGCACTCCACAAACTAATACAAGGAATTAAAAAAAATTGGGTCCCAACAATCTTACAACCTGCTTGTATTTACTGCTGTTATAGAACCAGTGGTGAGATTCAAATAATTTAACAACCGGTTCTCTGCCCAAATGACCAGCTGAACCAGCAGTTCTCTGAACTGCTTAGAAAGTTAACAACTGGTTCTAGCGAATAGGCTTGAACTGGTCAAATCCCACCTCTGTAAAAAACCCATTTACCCCAGAACCCAGATAACCTGAATACAACAGAAGTCCAGTCCATGACTAAGGGACTTCTGGCTTTTATCAAGATTTTGTATGGATGGAAATCAAGATACACTGACTTGAAGTCCTTAGAGGAAGACAGATTTTCTGTAACAACCCTTGATACTGCAAAACAGCAAATGCTGTTACCACATGGAATCTGTTTCCCCATAACTGCACCCCAAAAATGCCAAAACAAGCATTAGGACCAGAGAAAATGTGGTAGAGGATTGGGATGTAAGTTTGTGCTATTTTGTCTATTGGTCAAAACCTACAAAAAGCAGGTCTTCATCTTTCCCACATTAATTGCCTTTTTAAAAAAGTAATGTGCTGTACACCACAGCTGAGTTTGCAAATCGTGCTAGCCACATTTTATAGGTTAGTACAATGTGTGAAGATAGCCAACAGTGGCCTATTCAACAAACCATGGCTTACTGATCCAGTCAGCAGCTACTATTTCCTCTACTGCTGCTCATGGTGGGCACAGGAATTCTAAATGCCATGAAAATAATAAGCTTAAGCTGCAATGATGTCACAGGCAGATGCAAAACGCAAATAGCATAATTTGTAGCATGATTCATGTGATATCACTTGCTGTACTGGTTTCCACCCACCCACCCACCCCCGCCCTCCCATCCTCCAAGGATCCCTGTGGAATGCAGTGACTTCAGGTCACATACAGTTTGTTCCATTAGGCTAGTCTTCCTACTCTAGTATCCTCTTAGATTAAAATTCTCGTCATTCATTCTCTCAATCAACATATTCATTGGCCATCCCATTGGGTCAACTTAGAGCACCACACAACTGAAGAGGATCGGTTTAAGGAAACCTATATTAAACATTGAATATTGCCTGTTGGCAAACATGCAGTCATCACACTTAGTTCTTAATTAAGGGGTATCTGTCTGACTGTCTGTCTACCTACCTATCTAATCTATATCTAGTCAGTGTTAAGTCCTGCTGACTGACTGCATAGTTTCTGCAGAGTTGTTGTTGTTTTGGCAATATTTTTGGAAGTGCCCCAAAGGTGCTTTTTTAAGAGGCTCAGAGCTGAAGAAGCTTCTTGGGATGAGAAGCAAAACATATTCAAAGAAAAACCAGAAAATCTAGTTCCTTCTTGAAAAAGCAGCTTTGGGACAACCATGACCTAGATCAGGGGTAGGGAACCTTGGCTCTTTCATGACTCATGGACTTTAACTCCCAGAATTCCTAAGCCAGCCATTTTAAGCTGTTAAGACTCAGGTTCTAAGCTAAGGCAAGAGGTGCTGTCTCAGGAATTCTGGGAGTTGAAGTCCATGAGTCATGAAAGAGCCAAGGTTCCCTACCCCTGACCTAGATGACTGAAAATCTCCATAGACATTTTGGGAAATGGTTTCACCTTTATCTTCTTCCTAAGGCTGGGGTAGAATGACTTGCCCAGCTGACTTTGTGCCTAAGGTGGGACTAGGTCTCATGGTCCCCCAGTTTCTAGCCTGGTGCCTTAACCACTATGCCAAACTAAACATAAATAGTTCTCCCTAAAATAAATGTTTGTATATGTGTTTGTAAATCAAATGTCCCATCTGGATTTGTGATTGTGATGAATTGTACATACATGGACTAGAGATGTAGAAATTGTGGCTGTACTACAATTAGTACCATTCCTCATTATTGCTAGTCCAATTTGCTAGTTTAGCCATTTCCGAAGGTTCAAATATGTCTTTGAAATCCAGAAGAGCATCATTCCTAGCTCAGATGAGTACATTTTCTTCCACAGCAAACCCAACCTCATATCTTATTTTCTTGTGCTGCTGCTCACTTCCCAGGGAGGAGACCAGTCATTAGACATAAGCATCAGCTCATTAAAAACAGGGCATTGCTATAAAAGCAAGGAAGCTGAAGACAAACAGTTGAGCACATCATTTATGAAAGCCCAACCTCAGCTTGGTATTCAAACTTGGTAAATCAGGAAATTTCACTGAATGAATAGGAGGACAGAGGATTGCAAAGCCTGTTTGTAATTAGCTACTGGCTTGCATATAGTCTACCCTTGAACATGCACAAGATTGCCACAATTATGATTTGTTTTTAATAGTGTTATCATTGTACGTAGATGATGCTTGGTCTTAAATATTGTGATACTGCATCTTTTGTTGTTGTTTCCAGTCCTATGGATTGTAATCTTTCTAAGGTTTGTTAAATGCACAGCTTTAGTTCACCTTGCTCACTCCATCTCATGTAGTAGTAGGAAATAACTTTTCAGGTGAAACATGAGGAATCAGGAACCGATGTCTGAGAAGAAAGATGACCTTTTAAATACATGTTTTTAAATTTTATAAAGCACTAATCATAATTCCCCATGCTTTCTGGGAAATTCTGGGAGTTAAGGATCCACACTCTTAAAGTTACCAAGCTGGAGAAGCACTGCTCTAGAGTAAACCCACCATGATGTTACCGTAATATCAATGATCATGGTTGACTGCAATAGCTGAATCCACAGACTTACAATGCAAATAAATAATGGTAATATTAGCAAGATTTCTCAGTCTCCTATAATTAAATGAAAATGAAACTATTAACTATATTGTAACTGTCTTCTGTTTTTCACTAACATTGAACATTGTTTCTAAAAAAACATTTTTTAAAAAAAACTATCCCCACTACCACAAAAAATAAGTTTGGGTCACAATTCTTTCTCGACACACATGCCATTTATAGATATCATATCAGCCACAATCCAATCCTTTCCAAGCTGCTTTGCCCTATTTGGCTGGTTCCCTAAAGGCATCCTATTGCATCATCATGAATAAACTCTCTGAAAAAAAATGCTATCTTTCAAAAGCAAATATTGCACATATCATGAAAAGCAAAAGTTCAGCAGTTGCAATTAAACATAAAGAGATTTTGCAATTGTTGTTCAAGACTGAAACAGAGGTTGAGACTGAAGTGTTTTAGAAATTTTGTTTTTCTTCCTCTCTGTATTACACACCACAAAACTAGAATTTTGAGTGCTATAAGGCCCAGAAAACCACTCATAGCATAATCTGAAAGAACTTAGATTTTTTTTCTGCAGCAGGATCAAGGTTTGTGATGGGGCTTCTTAAAATCCAAAGCCATATAAAATTGTGAGTCTATAATAGGTTGTTTAGGAGAAAGATAATGCCTTCCTGTCATTCAGGAAGTGTGTACTCTTCAAGGATGTACTACATTAATTTGAGTTGCATCTTATTTATTATCACCTAGCATTTATTTTGAAGACAAAGAAGCCCAAATTCCTACAGTGATAATACTTTACAATGATAAAGAATGAGATAAGATTTAATGTATATGTTTGTGTTTGTTTGTATGTATGTGTGCATGTAAATAAACAAAAACTCATACATCTTTTAATTTGGTTTTATTTTTCATTCCATTCTTCATCAAAAATTTATCATAATTAGCCAACTTATTCAATGTATATTTAAATAAAGGGAACGGACTGTGGAACAGGTTGATTTCATCTTCAGGTGCCACTTGGTGACAATAAATGACACATTATATCTAAGAGTAGTTTACTCAGAACAGTTGGGACAAAAAACAATGGGTAGAAGACTACTAAATATGCCAATTCAAAAGGCATATTTAGTAGTCTTCTACCCATTGTTTTTTGTCCCAACTATTCTGAGTAAACTACTCTTAGATATAATGTGTCATTTATTGTCATCAAGTGGCACCTGAAGATGAATCAACCTGTTCCACAGTCCGTTCCCTTTATTTAAATATACATTGAATAAGTTGGCTAATTATGATAAAAAATTTTAAAACAAAAATCCATAGACAATAGGAAGAAAGAAAACAGGATATGGAATTTGCAGATCAAGAATTATGATAGTAGAATCTATCAAACAGACAAAAGGTTGTGTTAAAAATGCCATGTGAATGCTAGGATGTTGTGTTTTATTTTATTTTTTTCTACTTTTTATTTTATTTTATTTTTTGCTTAGACCAGATGACAGTTTGTTAATGTAGCACTTCATATCCATGTGGGAGATACAGACAGGCAGGCCAGCAGGTAGACTGACAGACAGACAGAAAGATGACAGATACATACATGAGAAAGATTGTCAAAATATATACAACACTTCATGAATCAATTATGAAAGCAAGTTTAGTGGATGACAGTTTGTTTGAAACTTTATTTTCAAGTGATGGAATACTACGATATCAGAGGACCTCTAAAATGTTTGACCTTGGTATAAAACTCAAAAAATAAACATTATTTATTCATAACTTACTGATTGTAACCCTAATGTTCAATGATTTTGGCTTTTTCCAATGTTCCTGTCTACATTCTGATTCTATTTACTTATAACATGCAATATATTGCACATAAACAGAAGAAAATGGTAGGAATATTCTTCCCTACATTGATGGCAATTTCATTGTTCATTAACGCCGGAATACTTCATTGTATATTAATTATTCTACTGATGTACATACTTATCTCCTGGCTATTGATAGACTGGCAACAGAATCACATGTATATGAATCAGAGTTCTGCAAAGAAATTTTGAAGTACATAATCATTTCAGCTTCAATATATAAGTATTTAAAGAGAACAGATAAAATTGTTTTAATTAAAAATAGGATTGCTCCTGGGGCTGTAGTGTCAATTAGGGGTATGGAATTTCTCCCTGTAATAGCATTTTGTTTCATATCTAACTAGAGGGCATACCTCAAAGAGCAGCTAATAATCTAGGAAAGGTAGCCAAGCTTTCCTTGGTTACTGACTCATAAAGAAAACATTATTTTAGCAACACATCCCTCTCTTTTTGGCATTCATTCATTCATTCATTCATTCATTTAAACAAATATTCCTGGAATTATTTTAAACTTTAGTCTTAATAGTGAGCTCTTTGATGGCCATATCAGCTACTGGGCCATGGGGGGATTGGGGTAGAGTGGTGCTCTAGCAAAAAAAATGTAGCCTTGCTATTTAAAAAACTACATAGGCTTTCACCCCTGCAGAAAACTGTAATTTCCTGGTCCAATGGGGAGTAAGAAACATGATAGTTGACGAGTTGACAGACTCCACCAACATCATTAACTTGCTGACAACACCGTTGTGCTGGGCCTGATCTCTGACAACAATGAGACGGCCTATCTAGACGAAATTAGGAATCTGGAGAGTTGGTATCAGAAAAACAATCTCCTCCTCAATGTCAGCAAGACAAAGGAGTTGATAGTGGACTGCAGCACAAAGAATAAAAGAACGTACCAGACGCCCATCATCAACAAAAGCCCAGTGAAAAGAGTGGACTGTTTCAAATACCTAGGCATCCACATCTCGCAGAACCTAACATGGACCCGGCACATTGACACCATGGTAAGAAAGGCCCGGCAATGTCTATACCATCTTAGACAACTGAGAGACTTCAGACTGCCCCCAAAAGCGCTCAGAAACTTCTACTCCTGCACAGTAGAAAGTATCCTGACGGGAAACATCACTATGTGGTTCAGAAACAGCACCATGCAGGACAGGCAAGCTCTACAGAAGGTGGTGCGCATAGCAGAGTGCATCATCCGCACTAAGCTCCCTGAATTGAACTCCATCTACAACAGATGATGTCAAACTACAGCCAGGAAAATAATGGACCCCAGCCACCCCAACAACAGACTGTTCACCATGATGTGGTCAGGAAAGCTCCTCCGCCACTCCCTGAAAGCCAACACAGAGAGACTAAAGAGAAGCTACTTCCCACAGGCAATACGGACCCTAAACCAAACCATAACAACCCAGGACTAAAAAGCATTCCCATAATCTAACTCTCTCAACCACTCCCTAACTTATTCTCCCTCCCTGTCTATACTATTCTCTTGCCCTACTGCCTACAATCATGAGCGGTCGCATACTCATTCACTGCATATCATACCATGTATGACTGTGCATGTGATTAATAAAATTTGATTTGATTTGAGTACTTGGTTAAAGTGAGCTATGATGCTGGACTAATAATCTAAGGCAGTGTCTTTTTTCAGAATGCCAGTCTGTTCTTGTTTTAGTGTAATATAATTTTAAATCAATAGTTAAGTTTCTTGGGTATACATTTCCACGCATGCAGAAATAATTGAAACTAAAGATTGTTGCTGATTAGTATTAAGTTCTTTATCCTGAGGATTTTAACTTTGTATGTATGAGGTAACTTCATGTTTTCTAGGACATATGGAAACTAAAATCTCAGGAAATAGAAGAGGGGGAGGAGGAGAAAGACAATGAAAACTGTATGCAACAAATTATATTTAAGAATCTCAGTAATTCAACCATGAAGATTATTAAGTTGCTTGGGGCCAATTCTCTCAACATACTGTACTTAATCTGACAGAACTATTGTAAAGTAAAACTGGGAGATGTCAATGGAGCTTCTCAGTCATCCAGGTCATGGTTGTCCCAAAGTGCTTTTTCAAGAGGCAACCGGATTTTCTGGATTTTCTTTGAAGATGTTTCGCTTCTCGTCCAAGAAGTTTCTTCAGAGCTGAAGAAGCTTCTTGGATGAGAAGCAAAACATCTTCAAAGAAAAACAAAAAAATCCAGTTGCCTCTTGAAAAAAAGCACTTTTGGATAAAATGAAGAATACAAATAAGACAGGAAAAGCATTTAAAGCATGACTTCTGACATTTTCCCGAACTCCTATATCAGCATTGACCAGGCATTTGTGTATATAAGTGCGCAGCAAACCTGAGAGTAGGCTGCACATTCTCCTGTCTGGATCATTTGACCAGGTGGAAGGGGCTTAGACTGGAGGAGGCAACAATATTTTAAGTCTCTTGCCAACTGCCTTTCCCACAGATGAACATTGAAGGAATGTGAAGGGAAATTTGCCTCATGACCCCATCTGACTCAGCCCATTTTTAAAACTTGATCTTTCTTTTACTGTTTTCCCCACCAAGATACAACCATCAAATCTGATCATATTCTATTCAGTTTTCTTCTGCTCGATCAGGGATGTCAAACTCAAGGCCCGTGGGCCAGGTCCAGCCCATGGGGTGCTTAGATCTGGCCCACAGGGCCACCCTGGATACAGCAAAGGACCAGCCCACAGTGCCTCTGCCAGCAAAAATAGGCTCCTGAGCTCCATTTTCGGCTGCAATAGTTTCCTGAAACCCTTTGCCAGAGAAAATGGAACTCAGGCCACCATAGGCGCCACTGACATGAGTGACATTGAGCTGGCCATGTCCACCCTAGCCCCCCAAGGTCAAACACAACCATGATGTGGCCTTCAATGAAATTGAGTTTGACACCCCTGTGCTAGATGAACAGACATCTCCTCCTCCTCTGTTTGATTGGAAAGAAGAAAAGGAGCCAGTTAAATTTGACTAACCTTCCAAGGATGAGCATTGCAAAAGCTTAACTGATTGAACAGGCTGAAATGCTGGATGAAGTCTTCCCAGAAGTGTAACAGTATTTTGTTCTCTCCTGCCAGGAGCAGACAAATAAATCCTAGCCTGGGTATAGAAAATCTAGCCTTGGCACATCATTCACAGATTCTGCAGTTTGTTCTTAAAAATAAAACAATTAATTTTGGGGAAGCACATTCTTTTTGGAAGGATAACAAGAGCTCCAGGGCCTATAAGCTCTGTGTTGCTAACTTGTGATATACATCCTTTAAATAAATATATTCGTTGCAATGCTTTTAGGAAATGTTCAGATGTTATACAGAAATCAGCTATGTAACTAGCAATTAAAGGAAGAGCAGAATCCCTATAGCTCTCCAACTATGATTCAGCACCACCCATCTTTTCTTTGATCAATGACCATACAGGCTTTAGGTCCCAGGTGCTGGTGGCTAACTACAACTCCAAGGCTACACATTGCTCAACCCCAAATTAAATAGATCCCATGGCTTATAAATGCCACAAAAACTCTTTAATCCCTGGAATCTACTGAAGACTTTTTCTTCTATTATTTCCCCCCCAAAACAATCTATCAACCTGTGTCTATGATATGGTAGTGGAAAATTATGCAAACATTTCATGTGAATGTGTTCACAAATGCTCATAGGTTTCCCTGAGATCAGTAGATACTAAAAGATGTGATTTTCTGTCCAGGGCCATTAATGGATTATACCAAGCATTACCAGTATTAGATCAGGAACCCAAAGCATTAGATCATATGAAACATGATTGCAACATGGATTTATTTCTCTCTGAATATTCTGTTCGGTAAAGCTGCTCGGGTGGAAATTGGTCAAACAACAGCTCTTCAGTAAACTGTGCAATATTAGAACTTTGATCAACTGCAGCTTTTTCTATGTTGAGGAAATTAGAAAATGTAACCTAATGGAACAATGCTGCCATCTACAGGGCAAATTGGCATTACGTAACATAAATGGATGAACTAAATCCTCATAAAATTTCATTAACGACCCTTTATGCATATGAATAATCTATTAGGTATATTCATCCTACCTCATGGACACCATGCATAAAGAGAGGAAATTCTTTAAATTTCCTGATTTATATATGCACCTGACTTGGGTTATAAGCATATGATGCTGTTGACCATTTGGAATGCACCAACATTCAGTGATGGCTGCTGCTGGTTCAGACCGGTTCTATTGAACCGGTAGTTCCGGTTATAAGCTCCCCCAGCCCTGCCCTATCCTGTCCTATATCCCCTTCTTTCTGGCTCAGCTGAATTACATGGCACAGCTGTCTTCCACACCTCCACCATTCCTACTTACCGGGGCTGCCTTAGAAGGTAAGCAAATTGCTTTGAAATTGCTGTAATTTGGCTTATGCACGCTTGCATGGAAGACACTTGCACTGCTCAAAGAACTGGTTGTTAAAGTATGTGCAGCCCACCACCGCCAAAATTCTTCTAAGCTTTTCATAGGTTCTGGATGAATCTGCAGATACATTATACAGATTGTCTTAAAATATACACATATTCTTAATTCTGCTTAATTCTAAAGAAATATTTGTTTCACCTCCAGTGTCTTTACAATCTTTAAATTGAGATCTGAAAGGGAAATCAATGAAAACCATACATTTTTAACATTTTTAATGCTTTATGATCAACCTACAGAGGCTATTGTTGTTGTTGTTGTTATATTTTCATATAATGCCTTTTAACCCATAACGTACCTAAAAAGTGAACAGCAAATATAGTATACAAAATATAAAATCTTAAAGTACTCTAAACTAACTCACTATAAATAACCTTGCTGTAAATCAGCTCAAAGAAGCTGCAAAGGAAGGATATCTCCAAACTTTTATTAGTCATAAAAATGGGAACTTAGAGCAGCTCCTAAAGGAATACAGCCTATAGAACAGAGGTCTCCAAACTGGAGAAGTTTAAGACTGTATATTTCCACCCCGGGCCACCCCAACGAAGCCGTTGAAGTGATGGGACGTTGCCTGGAGGCCATGCGGAACTGGATGGGTCTTAACAGACTCCGGCTCAACCCTGCCAAGACCGAGTGGCTGTGGTTTCCTGCACCCAGATACAGGCAGCTTAAGCTATCGCTGGCCGTGGTGGGGGGGAGATTCTGTCCCCCATGGAAGGGGCTCGCAATCTGGGTGTCCTCCTGGATGTACGGCTGTTGCTAGAAGATCACATTGCAGCCGTCTCCAGGGGAGCCTTTTACCAGGTCCGTAGGATTGCCTAGTTGCGGCCCTTTCTGGATCTGGGCGCTCTTCACACAGTCACTTCTGCCCTAGTGACCTCCCATCTGGATTACGCCAATGCTCTCTACATGGGGCTCCCCTTGAAGAGCA
>JAEANM010023122.1:0-11441 GCA_017656035.1 Myanophis thanlyinensis
ACATCGAGAAATCACATTGTTCATGTATTGAAGGTATGTAATGTTTATATATATTCAAAAATAAAAAATAACAAAAAAAAAGAAACCACTGGTTATAAGAGTGAGTTAGTGAAGGAAAAATACTGCAACATGTACTTTTCATTTTGTGATAGACATGATCCCAGAGAACGCACTTGAAGAAATGACCAAGAACTTGGACATGAGTGCTGTACTGGCTGAAATCAACCATGCTGACCGCGATGGTGTCCGTATGATGTAAGTTGAATAGTTGAGAACTGATGGGGGAGGGGAGAGAGCTTTGAGGTGGAGATTTGGAATGGAGTGTTTCTCTGGTTCCATGCAATGGATTGAGGTCAGCAGAATATTAGATAGACTGGGAAGCAATTGAAAGCTGGCTCATTAAAGGTGGGTATACTTTTTGCTGTAAAAGCTAAATTGATGCTCTGCCTTGTCCTAGATTCTCACAGTCCCCAGCGCTGGAACTAGACAAATTCTTGGAAGATGTGAGGTATGCTCCTTTCTCCATAATAACTCTCAGTGGGATTCTGTTACTGAAGTTAGCTAGTGTCCTGGGCAAGCCAACCTCTGGCCCCTTTGTTGTTAGTTCGCTGAATTAGCAGGCAACACATAATTCTGTTTGTGATTCCACAGAAATGGAATTTATCCACTTACTGCCTTTGGCCTGCCCCGACCTCAGCAGCCACAGCAGGAGGTGGTGACATCTCCCATTGCCCCCCCATCAGTAAAGACTCCAACACCAGAGCCAGCAGAAGTGGAGACTCGCAAAGTGAGTGGCTGGTTCCTAAACCCCATCTCCTTGGCTGATAATAGCAAAGCCTCACCTTATCACACTCCTTTGTAATTCCCAGGTGCTGTTGATGCAGTGCAACATTGAATCAGTGGAGGAGGGTGTGAAGCACCATGTATGTATCTGCCTCAAACTGGGTAAAATATACCAATTGAGGGCTTCCCTTTGCCTGCAATGGCTTATTCCCTTTTGGAGCAGAATTCTACACTGACGGTGAAAATGCAGTTTTCTTTTTTCTTTTGTGCCCTGCCTTTCATTTAGTTGACACTGCTGCTGAAACTGGAAGACAAATTGAATCGGCACTTGAGCTGTGACCTGCTGCCCAGTAAGTTTGTGTTCTTCTTTTATTCTCTTTTTCATCTTAGAGAACATACCAATTCTCTCATTTTTTTTCCTTAGGTGATAATATTCAGGAACTGGCAGCTGAATTGGTTCAGTTAGGATTCATCAGTGAGGTAGGTTTCAGTCCTGTTCACCAAAAGACTTATTTTCTTCTTTTTCTGGGGAACTTTCTTATAGCCAGTAAGAGTATGTATCTTACAGTGCTTTTTTCCCATTCTTTTGTAGGCTGACCAAAGCCGGCTTAGTTGTTTACTTGAAGAGGCATTCAACAAGTTCTTCTACTCACGGAATGGGGCACTGGCAGCTGTCACTGTGTCATCATAATGGCCATCTTGCTGCTAGCAGGTGTACCTGCTCTGCATCTGTGTAGGGTACTATTCTAAGCCGCTGCCACCACCGTTGCCAGCTTGGATGTGCCTCCTGCATGTGTTATAGCCAGGTCCTGCAGACAATCGCTGCCAGTCTTAAAGGCAGGGGGGCAAGGTGGGGGGGGGGAGGGCTGTGTGCCTTGTCAGTATTATTTTTCCTGTGGCCAATGGCCTTCCTTCCCTCTCCCTCTTTTTGGGCTCACATGCATGGAGTTTTCTTTTGCTTGAATTGTACAGAATTTTTTTTTTGCACAGCACAGATGTCTGTCTTGTTATTTAAAAGGGTGGGGGGGTGGAGAAGTTAAGTTTTACCCCATCCCATGTTGGCCCTCCACATTACACATGCACTCTCTAGCCCCACAGTCATGCCTTATCCCCTCCAGATGGACTCTTACAGTTGCTTCATGCACCAGCCTTGCTTCCAGTATCCTTGGCTGCATCTATTGTGTGGTGTGAGGGTTCCCTCTGGTCAAAATAGAGAAAGTAGGTAGGAAGTTCCAGTTCAGATAGCAGGTGGCAATGTGAAACCATCTTTTCCTTTAGGATATTATCTAATGCCTGCAGGCTTGGGGCCAGTTTATCAGAGAAAGTCAACTTTTCCTGTGCTGGAGCTGTTCCAAGTGTCATTTCTGTTCCTATTTTTAATAAATTGTTTTGTAAATAATTAACTGCAACCTGTTTGTGATTGGAATCTGGGAATCGGAATCACAGAGTTAAAAGGAGCCACTTTGTGCAAACTCCTGCTCATTGGGAAAGGGCATAAGTGGTTGGCGTTGGGCTGAAGTTTCTTGATCTCTGTTTTCATATTTTTAAAGTTATTTCATCCACTGACTGCATGTAGGTTGAATCCAAACCTCATTTTGGCTTCTGCTTATTCACCCCAAAATTGCTCACAATTTTAGCCATCTTTTTTGCTTTAAAAAGACAAGAAAAATGCTCCCTTGGTTTCTGGGAAGTATAGCAAATACTATTAGCTTCTGGGTTGTGTGAGTTTTCTGAGTTTGTTTGTTTTTTTGCAGACATTTTATGTCTAGGTAACATCTGGAGAAGATCCTAGTACTAAGATTTTATGTAGGCTGATATCTGAAGACATTCCAGTATTAACAATTCTGTGTTGAACAGGAAAAAAACCTTCCAGAGTTGATTGCTTTTACAAGTGAAAGTAAATATATGTGTCCCAGGATAATTGCAAGATCCAATCTGGGTCTGTCACTGGGACCAGAAGTTTAGTCTTCCGAGCTTTCAGACTCCTGTTAGAGCCCATCCTCAGGGAACTTCTCTCTACCAGAATACGTGCTTTGAGCTATTCTATGTTTCCTATTTATGTGGTGCTTTCCTTTTGGTTTATTGGTATCTTACTGGCTGGCAATTGGTTGTTGTTTCCCTGTGCTGCCAAGTCCTCAGTTCCTAAGTACTTGATTACTTTTATCTTATGCAGTTCCTGATGCACATAAAAGGTACTTATACATCTATCTATGTAATGGCGAATATGCAGACTATAAATTGCAGCTCTTGCTCCCTTTTAATGTATAGCATCACATGGGTTGCATCAGTCAGCTGAAGTTGACTCGGGGACCAGGTGTCAGCTCCTTACCTGTATCATTCTGTTTAATTAGAACCTCAAAGATAAGAACACAAGCTTCTCTCTAGTGCAAGAGGCTTAAGAGTATTGCATCAGTAATTGGTATGCAAAACAGTTTGAATTTAAGTGACTTCCAGATTGAAAGAGCGATTTTTGGTCTTTTTGAAAGTGTTCTAAGGTTGGAACACATAGTTAAATTGGAATGAAAAAATGAATTTTGAATCTAAACAAGTGCTGAATTCAGATTTATTCTACATAGCATGATACTCACTGCTTTCTAAATGAAATGGGTGAAGTATTTAAACATGGGGGGAAGTAGTTCTATTGCATTCTGCACCTTGAAACTACAGAAAAGCTTTGACTCTCATTAGCACATCAGTATTCTCCAACCACCTACAACCAGTAGGAAGCACTTTGTTGCCATGTTAAGAATAGCACAGTGACAGTACTGTCACTTAGAAATTGGAAACTTTCTGAAGGATTAACTAGCCTCACCAGGAGGCATAAACACCTGTTGTGGGGACTAAACAAAGTTGCAGAGAAGGCTTCCAATGCCTGACTTACACTAACGGATCAAAAAAAAAGGGTAGCTTCAGCCATCCAGCTCTCAGTTCTCTCATAGCTTGGAGGTTGTTAAGATCTGAATAGTGAGGAGCAGGTTTGAATTCAACCCCAGCAACATTCTAGGTATGGATTCCAAGTTCTTTTATTTCAAATAGCTTTCCAGCTTTAATTCTGGATGATGTTGTACTTCCCCAGAGAGAAAAAGTATGTCATCTGAAGCTCTTTCTAGGTTTGTATTTCTTAAGAAGCAAATGGAAGCCATGCCAGAAGGACCCTTACTTCTTATGTACCAGTTATGTCTTTGTAGTTAGCTTCCCACTGCAACTCATGGTGCGGGTTGATATCTACATGGCTTTGATGGATTGATCAAATCATTTTTTTACTCATAATGTTCTCCCTGACAACCCATGCCTGTTTTTTCAGAACTCCCAAAGATGTATTCATCAGTACTATACTGTCCATTGACCTTGCTGCTGGTCATCATCTTCTCTTTCCTTCCGCCTTTCTCAGAGATTTCCCGTCTTTGTATAATATGTCAAAAATGGGATAATTTATGCAAGTGAAAACTCTGGGTTGATTGGTTTCATGATCCATTGGTTTGTTTTCTTGGTCACAATAGTCTCAGGAATCTTCTCTAACATCAAAGCTCAAACTCTTCCTATCTTGATTCTTCAAAGTTCCAGTTCCAGTTCCACAGGGAATGGGACACAGGGAGTGACACAGGAAATACCATGTGTTGTACAAGTTTGATCTTTGTATATTTGGACACATCATGGCTACGTGGCTTAGGGCATGGATAGCTACACTACCTTTCTCCAATTGTATTTGCCTATACTGCAAAATCTAGTAGGATCAGCATTCTACATGACACATCAATAAAATAATGTCCATCTAATGAGAATCTCAAGAAATGTTCTTCTCTGTTTTTCCTGCCCTTTGGAACAGCATTCCCAATACCTGTATGGCCCCAATTTTCGTGTCCTTTAGGGAAACTTGTTTGTTTTTTCAACAGGCTATGACCTGGGCAATTTGTGAAGTAGCAACAGAAATGTGATGTTTTAATTTATTATTCCTTGATATTGTTCTTTCCTTTTTATTATTTGTTTAACCTCCTTTAATTCCTGCATGGTATATATTACATACTACAGTTAGTTATTATAGCTTTAATTATGGATGTTTCTGTTTTCAAGTCAAGGTAAAAGCCTCTGAATTGAATTCAACTCCAGATGCCTTCATGAATTCAGTCACTAATGCTTTCTTGAAAGATGACTTTAAAAAAAATCCAAGTTATCTTATAGCCTTGAAATGTCTTGGCCTCTATTCCAAGTACCAAACAAGTTTGACTCTGCTTGGCTTTTAGAAAAAATAAACAGTCTTTAAAATAGTCTTCCTCATCTAATGCCTTTAGTTCCATTGTCATAAAACCACAAACTTCAACATATAGTTCACACTAGCCAAATGACAGATTTGAGGCAGTTGCCTGTTGGCTCCATTTCAAATGTAATCCTGTGCCAAAGCAAGCTTTGTTCCAATACAGCCTGGCCATTATAACCCATTTCTCTACAGCCTTCCCTTTCATACTGTTATCTTTTGTCATCTCCCTTGAATTCTTGACTCTAGAGTTGCAGGATATTTGACATACGGATAATAAATGCCACCACATCAATTAAAGAAGGCAGACAATACGATTATATAAACAAGATATTTAATATGGGAAAATAAATATTTAAAGGATGTCAAAGACTTAAGGAAATGCTCTGGCTGATTTGGTCACTGGAAAGAGAAGCTGGTGCTGGGCAGCCCTCCACACCATTGGCTGATGAACTTGAGAACGTCCTGGCAGGGGGGACTGTGTGACATCTGCAAGGAAAGGCATGAATAAAGCTAGGGCTGAGATCAGTTTATAGATTTAGGCTATAGGGCAAGCTTGCCTACTTTTCTTGCCCTGTGCTCTCTTTTACTTCTGATTGCTAGCTTTCTTTCCGATACCTTCATTCTCTTCCTCACCTTGACTGCCATCAAAAACTTGTTCCAGCTTTCCTTGTTTGCCTCTTTGCCAGGACACTTGAATTCCACCTTATTTCTTAGTACAGGATAGCCTGAGTGGGGAAAAATAAAACAAAATGTATTAGCCCAGCAAATAATTTCCTTGTTCAAATTTTACCAAACACACAATCTTTCTATGTATTCTGTTGAACTTCACAGTAGCTTCTTGATTACATTAGAGCAGTGTTTCTCAACCTTGGCGACGTTAAGATGTTTGGACTTCAATTCCCAGAATTCCCCAACAAAGTTGGCTGGGGAATTCTGGGAGTTGAAGTCCAAACATCTTAACATTGCCAAGGTTGAGAAACACTGCACTAGAGATTAATTTGGACTATTTTAAATATTGAATGCCTTAGTCCTCAACTTAAGATCACAACTGTGTCACAAATTCCCATGGCTAAACAAGACAATGTGAGTTTTGCCCCATGCTATGATCTTTCTTGCCACAGTTAAGTGAATCTGGTTTCCTCATTGACATTGCTTTTCAGAAAGTTGCAAAAAAATGATCAATTATCCCAGGACACTGCAACTGTCATAAATATGGATCAGTTTCCAAGCATCTGTATTTTGACCACATGTCCATGAGGGATGCTGCAATGGCAGAGTGTGAAAAATGGTCATAAGTCACTATTTTCAATGCTATTGTAACTGAATGCACTAAATGAAGTGTTATAAGTTGAGGACAGGCTGTATATGTCCTTATAGCCTTAGTATATACATATGCTATAGTATATGGCATAGCACAAAGTTATATCAGACATGACTAATGAACCAGTTTGGTGTGATGGTTAAGACATCAAACAAAATTATATCAGAAATGAGCTTAACAAAATTGATTCTATCCATCCAATCTAGTTCAAATATTTAGGAATATCCCGATGAAATTTTCTCCATGTTGTGAAATTCACAGGGTGTGAATAAGATCTGTCAGGCCTTCTCCATGGTTACTCCCATGTTCTGGAATTCACCCCTCCCCTAAAGTATCCTCAGTCCCTTGTATTTTATTATTTTACTTTACTATATCTTTGTTTTGAAAGATTGTGAGTAATGCTTAGATTAATTCATTCTGAATGCTGTAATTGTTTGTTTGTTTTTTTATTGCCTATCATAACGCAATGAACTATGTTAAAAAAACACCCAGAGAGAAGTAGAGTAGTTGCAGATAAATGGACTCGTGGATTCAATCAGGATAAATTAGCTTTCTTCAGTGAGGAAACTTCATCACTAGTCAGAACCGTGGATGTGATTTTAAAAATATGAAATGCTTAAAATCATAACCTTTCCAGGTAAAAACATACAGTACAAGTTAAAATGTACAATTTAAAAGTTAAAATGTACAGAAGTAAATGCTAAAATATAAATACAGTAGACAAAAATAAAAATTGAACAGTGATAAATGTCTTAGTTAAAGCATGGTATATTAAAAGAAATCAAATGCAGAGTAGAAGTTAAGTTTAACATTCTTCTGAACGTAAGCAAAGCCAGCACCATATATTTTTCTGTCAGGAGTTTGGAAGAAGAGGGACTTTTCTAAATTATGGGACAATTTAAAATACTTTTTCTCCCCTTGCTCTCCCACAGTGGATGAGAATAGGGTCTGAAAAAATGGACAAGTTTATATTGGGGATGGGGGGGAGAGGCATCATTTGAAAATCTTATGGAGGAAAGAAGATGGAATATGTTTCTTTATAGCATCAGCCATGCTGAAATGCCAAGCTGCTCGGCTCACCTGTGATAAGGCAGGGCAGGGAACGCACACCTGTGCTTGCCGCTACCAGAGAGGCTTCATAAGTATCACGTTCATCTTGTGGCAGTACCTGTTCCAACCGCTGATCCATGGAGACAGTGAGAACCCAATCACGGATCTCCTCACGCTGGTCTTCCTAGCACAGATAGACATATGATCCTCAGAATGAATGAAAAGTGACAGCAGTAGTAAAACTTGGATGGGTGGTAGAAGCACCTGAGTAAAACTGGACTGGGAATCGGGGAAGGAAGATCCTTTTCCAAGGCACCTTAGAAATACTGTCTCCCCTGCTTCAAAATACAAACAAAATGAAATTGCACATGCATATGGGAACTCACCGAGATGTGTGGCTTGGCAGGCAGTGGCACTTCAAAAGGGATATCTGTATTCTGGAAGTCTGAGTGGTCTAGAGCATCAAGGGAGCCCTCTTCAATTGCCTAGGAGAGCAAATAACATCAGAAAGGAAAAAAAAACATGGAGTCCTTTTCCCTCCCCACCACTCTCAAGAGTCTCAGATAAAACTTACATCAGTCAAATCAAGGAAACGGTTTAGGAAGATAAAAGCCATGTTCTGCCAACCAATACCCTGGAAATATGAAAGAGAAGGATGAACTACCTTTCCCAGTTCTCTGCCAAAAATCAAAACTGATTTCAGTTCAACGTGGCAAGAGTGTTCAGATGTTTTCAAGCTAAGATTGCTGGACTTTTGAGTAGCATATTGGAAATTGTGCTCCACAAAAGTTACTTTAAAAAAAAAAGTTTGATTAGAATCAAAGGATACAGATAATCACTCTCTCAACATTTATCTGTGAGATTAGATGAAGATTTGATAATCTAATGTTCTCATTCAACAGTAATCTGATAGATGCAACTATAAAACCTGCCAAACATAATATGAACAATAAAGACTTTTTTTCTGTAAGACCTGTAAAAAATAAGGTCACTTTGGTTGGGAAACTTATAGACACCACAATATATTACCTTGTTTAATCCTCTTTTTTTAGGTACCTAAATTGACAGGCACTGCAACATTGTGTGAAAGCAAATTCCACAGTTTAACTGAGCACTGTTTCAGTCATCTGCCACCATTTAACTTTATTGGTATGACCATGAGTCTAATGTTTTGAGAAAGGGAAAGTGATTTCTCCATTTTACTAGTGCTGTATATTGTATTGTATGTTGCCTTTTGCCAGGCTCAAGAATCCAATTATTGAATTTCTTTGAATCTCTGCCTAGAGTCCATCTGGCTTTGATGGTGGATACAGTGCTTCAGTTCTCTTGATCATTTGGCCATTCTTATACTGGGAAATGCTTTAATCTTTTAAAAGATTTTCTAGAGATCATTTGTTTGAAAGGTAAAAGCTAAAGGTGATTCTGAATGTAAGTGGTGGAATCCACAGGAAGTCAGTGCAAGTGTCAGGGTTCCAAGTAATGCATCCACCAAAAGCAGAACTCAGAGACAGGTATATTCCTCAAATAACATGTTTATTGGACACACCATATCAGCACACCTAGTGAAAACCAACCCTAATTAAAAGCAAATATTCCCTCCCTAGGTGTCACTGGTCATATTGTCCAATGAAGGTAGCTGGGAGGCTGCTTGGTCACTCCTCTGCCTTCTGCTGGGATGACCTTGGTTCCCACAGGAAAACTTTTTGTTTTCACAAATAGCCGATCTACCTATTTCCCCCTTCCCTCCTTCCTTTCAAAGTTCGTGGCAACTACAAGGAAGGAGAAAAATGGCTTCAGCCAGGTCAGCTTCAGGGTTGACAGCAAATTTGTCACATTCCTATGAAGGAACCAGCCATTTCCCCATTTTGCTTTATTTGGCATTAATTGGCCACATATTTCCCCACCCAATGTGATCCACACCCAATGTGACCTACAAACAGGAACTTGCTGCTCCTCACCTTAGCTGCTATCCCTGCTTCATAGAAGGCCTTGTCTGCTGGAATGATCTCAGTATGGCGCAACAAAGAGATGGAGAGCTTGGCTGCCACAGTTTCCTTGAGGGGGCAAAGAAACCATAAATTCAAACCGCTCCCCAGCTTCCATTCTTAAGAGACGGCACTTCTTCAGACAAACTAGCCCTTCTTAGACAAAAGTAGTCTATTCAGGTGCAGCTGGTTGCCCCACCCTTGCCTTCCTTTTTAAAAATGCTACCTGCAATTATAAATTAAATGAGTTAAGAGAGTCACCCACTCCCTCCAAAGTCTCAGAAAAAGAACTTAAGATATCCAGGATTGCAGTTTGATATTTGCACAAAGTGAAATATATAATGAATCTAAAAAGGAGAAAAGGTCTGAAAGCAAGAATCTTCATGAGAAAATTAAGTTGCAAACAAATGACAGAGAGATCTCGTAAGAACTATTCTTTCATGACTGGCAAACCTAAACTAACAGACTTGGTTGCCAGTTGCACAAGGCCCTTTGTAGCCATCCAAGTCTGTACTAACAAGAGAAATACTGTACATAAAGAAAATTCAATCAGAATCCCATGCGGAGGAAAGTGAAATAGTAAGAAACTATACTATACAGGAACACAATAGAGGCTAGTAAACCGGTTAAATCCTTTTGGCCTGCTGACACCCTTCTCTTACCAGCTGTTTGATGCTTTGGGCTGCAGATCGTATAGCATAGTAGTGGGATATAAGCAACATGGTTTCAAACTCCTGATGAGCTGGTGAGTTGGCTTCACTTGATTTCCCTAAATTTTCACACTGTAAGAAAAGGGATCATGGAAGTTTGCTGGACTCTGAAATCACTTGAAATTGGAAAGAAAAATGACCTTTATCTGACATGTTTGTTAAAAAGAAAGAAACAGCAGATGTGTGGTCTCATTCAGGGCCATCTAAACACTTTATTCACCCCACCAAAGAGATTTGAGTAATGACAAAGCTGCTCTATCTGAAAATACAGTAGTGCCTCGCAGATACTTTGCACTGCAGCTTTATTTAGGAGAACCCGTGTATGGTATTAGCAGCAGCACACAGAGGAGTAAAATGAAGACCCAGCAGTTTACATTCAATGATACATCATACATTTGCTTTGTACTCACCAGGTTGAAAAGCACATCCCGCAAATCAGCCCAGCTGTGATAAGCCTCTGGTCGACTCATATTGGTTGCATTCACCATCTCCACAAATAATCGTTTATAAATATTGAAATTCTGAAGAGAAAATATGGGAAGAGCTTTGCTATGAAGAGAAGCAAGCAAATTTTTCCTAGTCAGCTGGGACTATATCTTACCTGGGCATTGGCAGGAGCACCATTCTGAATATAGAGGCTCAAGACTTTATCCCAACTGTTCTCCCGGATCAAGTATGTGGCATAAAGAGCCACATATTTATGCAGCACTTTATAGTTCTGTAAGAAGCCAACAGAGGAACAAAATAATATGGAAGACTGTAAAACAGATAGTAGTTTTCCATTATGAGAAATTATCTGGTCAAGTAGGAGAATTCCTTTCTGGGTAAACTATGTACGTATCTTCGGTGTTGCCCATTTCTTAGTGAAAGAAAATAACCATGCCTTTGTTTGCATTCTGTCCAAATGATATTCCATTCATCAGTTCTGAAATCCAATTTTATCCCAAGCAGTTCTGCGCAAGCAGTCACCACTACATTGAATGTCAGTATAAGTCCACCAGAAATTATTTCTCCTGAAGGCTCAGCACAATGCCTTCATTGATGATTTCATTCATTCAGTTACATGAATTTAATGCCCATCTCCAAACTGGCTCAGGGCAATATACCATACAACCAACAGAATAAAAATAAAACAAAAAGTGATGGTGCGTTTTTCTAATCACACATCACCGAACCCAAAGCCTGAGAGAACAGCCTGGTCTTTAAGGCTTTCTGGAGTGCCAGCAGGGTGATAGCTGTGTGGATATTATTTATTAATTTAACTATCAGCTTATCTAATTATTTTAATTGGCTTTTAGATTTTGCTTATGTGTGTTTTTACTTGCTGTATACCGCCC
>JAEANM010023123.1:0-11441 GCA_017656035.1 Myanophis thanlyinensis
TCGAAAGATGTTTTTATGTTTTATATGTATATATGTATGTTTTGTTTCTGTCTGTTTTATGTGTTTGGAAAAAAAAATAAACAAATTAAAAAAAAAAAAGAAAATGGTAAGAGAACATCTATCCTAGCTTGATGAATATAAATCACTGGGACCTGATGGACTACATCCCAGAGTTCTGAAGGAGCTAGTAGATGTTATCTCAGAACCATTGTATCAGATCTTTAAAAAATCTTGGAGAACCCAGGAACTACCAGAGTATTGGAGAAGAGCTGATGTGGTTCCCATCTTCAAAAAGGGAGAAAAAAACAGACCCAGGAAACTACGGACCAATCAGCCTAACATCAATACCTGGGAAGATACTGGAAATAAATAATCAAAAAGCAGACCTGAGAACATCTAGAAACAAATAAATTTGCATATTAAAGCATGCATTAACATGAGGCTTACAGAATAGTCATACCAGATGAGATCCTAGCTTTGGTCTCAAATATCTGAGACTGATGATGATGAAACTATGCAGTAAGTTATTATGGATGGATGGAACTTTCTCTCTTTAATCGGAAAGCTTTTTGGGTTCTTCTTATGCAAAGAATGAAAAATAGTACTTATCAGTACTGCTAGGATTTGTAGTTCAGCGGTATTGGAGAAAGACAGATTCTACTATAGTTTATGTTTTCCTGCAAATATTACCAATGAATTAAAATGATTGATTGCCTATCTATATCTATCAGGATTTGAAGGTGCTTGCTTTAAACTGACACATCAAATTAATATGGTTAATTCAATTCAAAGATTCAAATTGGAAAATTGATTTGGCAACATCACCCTGTGCATATATCAGAATAATTTTGTGTGGCAAGGATGTATAAGAATGCTCTCCTGTCAGTGTATAGTTTGTATGCCAAGAGAAATGTAAATGGATGTGGTGAGAACAGGACACAGAAGAAGTATGTGTAGTAAAATAAGGAGAGGATCAAGAATGGATGAAGCTGAATATTTATAGATGGGATATAAATATGAATGAACAGTATGAAAGAAGTAAATTGAGGTGCTCTGGTTATACAAAAAAAAAGAATGAAAATCAAAGTGCAAACAAAAGAAGAACGCATGGTTAGAGAAAGCGATGCTTGGATGGCACAGGTGGCACAGATGACATCCTCAAAAAAGAAAGAGATGAAAAAGTTAAAAACAAAAGGCAGTATATGAGGTGGCATTCAGAAGCAGTGCAAGCAAAGATAGCAAGGCATGGAAAAATATAATGAAAAGTGTTGGTGTGCTGGTGTAATTTTAGTTTTGTTTCCTTTTCTCATACTTACTGTAGCTCAGCCTTTTATTTTTCCAGCCCAGTATTTCTTACTCCTTATCTACTGTCTGTGTCATATTACATATCCCCAAAGGAACTCAAATATGATTTGAAATGTCTAAAATATTGTTTATTTTTTACATATGTATCTTCATTCATTCTGTTCCCTAGATGTATCCTTCTGTTAGACCAGTGTTTCTCAACCTTGGCGATGTTAAGATGTTTGGACTTCAACTCCCAGAATTCCCCAGCCAGCATCCAAACATTTTAACGTTGCCAAGGTTGAGAAACACTGTATTAGACCCTTTGAAAATTGCTGTTCTGTATTTCTAACTGACCAGAAAAGGAAAGCAAAGGAGAAAACAAGTAAGAGAGCTAAAGAATACATATGATTAGCCTTTCATAAGTTGAATGTATCACTGTTCCTCAGTATCCCATCATAGATACTTATTTTCAACTGTCGGGATTTTAATCTTTTAACATCACCCTCGATCACTATTGTGAGATGGGTAGCCATATAAATTATTTAAATAAAAAAAATAAATAAACCATCACCTGGATAGAGCTGCTGATGGAAACAAACTAAACATCTATTTATCACGATGGTATAGTGGCACTAATAAAGAAGTCTTTACTTCCTTGAGAAGTGACTCATGAAAATAAGAAGTGGCTAGACCAGAACAAAGTGTAAGAATCTACAGAGATTCCATGACTGGTATATAACATAAAAGATGGAATTGTGGCCTTGGAAAGCTAAGCTGCTCCTACAAAGAGTTCTTTGGAACCTCCCAATTCTCCTTTATCAGTTTGGCCAGTGGAATAAAAGGGTACTTCTTTTTCAGAAGATAGTTTAAAAAAAAGAATATAGTTTACAAAAAAAAGTCACGATGGTAATCACAATCTTGCAATCAAAGCTCCATGGCTGCTGTTTTCTCTCTATTTTTCTTCCTTTCAGAATGCATATTATCTGCATGTACATAAATAAATGCCTAGGTGAGTTCAAAGAATATGATCTAAAGTAGATCATGTTCTGTTTGGGACTTTCATGTCCTGTTCAGATACTGCCTATAAGATTGTACAGAATATATTTTGTAACT
Source organism: Myanophis thanlyinensis (assembly GCA_017656035.1). Taxonomy (NCBI): domain Eukaryota; kingdom Metazoa; phylum Chordata; class Lepidosauria; order Squamata; family Homalopsidae; genus Myanophis; species Myanophis thanlyinensis. The sequence continues at coordinate 2,401 of JAEANM010023123.1, forward strand.
TGTGATCAGTATGTGTATAATTATCACAGAATCCAAACACAGGAAACAAATGAAAAGACCATCCTCTCCTTATGATGACCAGTAAATTCCACTTATGATTTACCAGTAAATTCCACTCCCCCAAGCAAACTTTATCATGTTATTTATCTCTCTCTCACGTTCTTATGCTGCTAATAATGTATTGCTTGGTTCTGTTTTTCTCTTGTCCGGTCAAGGGATTAAAATTGATATTCTCCATGAAAATGGATCTGGCTGGGAAGTTTTTGATGTTCCCTAAAACAATTAGATAGTTAGTGAGACTGAGGATAGGAAAGAGTGTTGCTTTCCTCTGTTGAGGATTGCCAAGACCAGCATTATGGCTTCTCCAGCATTTGTATTTCTGCACCTGGCTGGCTCCCTTTCCTAGGTCTATACTGGGTCCATTATCAGCAAGAGAAAATGTTTTTCTTGATAAAAACTCACCAACATTCACAACAACTTCACAATAATGAAGGTTTTTTTTTAAAGATTTAGAAAAACTTTCTCTCCGGAATTCCTTAAAATATTTACATTGATTATTGTACAGGCTTGTAAGAGAAATGTGTCAGTGACAATTAAGCATCTGGGATGACACACCTCCACTTTTCCTGCCAGCTTTATAAACCTGATGGATCAATGCCAGCGTCTAATCAAAACGCAGGAACTCACTCTAGGGAACAAAGTATCTGTCTTCCTTTTGATCAGCCAAGCACCTGGCTTCTACGGGTCAGGCTCAAAGCCTACAGTTTATATGTTCTTTTGGCAGGCAGAAGAAAAAGAAAGAATTTAATGCATTATATTTTGTATCCAGCTACACTTATCACAAAAAGAGTTGAAGCTGGGACTCAGGGATTTTGCAAAACTTCAGATAGATTTGCAAGCATGCCATGTGATGGATTTTCAGAAGATTTTCTCATTCAGCTTGCTAAAGAAATAAAGAACATTATTTTATGTACAAAGAACTAAAGCACTAGGCAACTAATTAATGTGAGTACAAGAACATTAGGGCGATAAAGCTAGAAAATGGAAGGGTACTGAATTTAATATAGTTAATTTACTAATATATTTACATGGCACATCTCTTTTCTTTACACCAAAGAGATTTACAAGCAATCAAAGAATGCTATAAAGCAGACATCAAGAACTTTCTAATCAGTGGGTACAACTAGGATTCTGAGACCTGTCCCAGGCACTCTTACAAGGCTGTTGCCATAGAGAGTAAACACAGATATAAAATGCTTGGTTTACAAAAATATAAACTAATGGGTTCATGCAAATTCTAGTAGTACATACATTCACTTTCTACCACTTCAACTCATGTCTAACATGTTTATTTCCTGATGATGCTTCTGCCTGGAGTCCCTATAAGAATCAAAGCCTTTTTGAACATATGCCAGTGTCTCATTTTCTTTCCATTTATTTAAAAATAAAAATCAGATGGAGCCTGGCAGGTGACAAAAGAGGTATTACCGGGCAGATGGACACCCATGCTGTCATGTTGGCAACTCGAGGTATAAAATAACTAAAAACTGAATGTGCCAGATTGGGGAAGATTTGATAAAATGATGGTGATATTATTTATGCTTATGATTTTATTCCAGGTATGGACAACCATCATTACCTTGACTGCATGCAAAAATGATGTGGCTCCATCACTACAACTTGATACCAATCAGTACCAATACCAATGCCCAATACCAGTGATACAAATTTTCTTTCAAAATGGGAAAATAATGATGAGAATGGGAATATCAGATCTCTGGGAGATTTAATGCCTCATTTTAGTGTTCCTTTAGTGTTAATTTAGTGTTTAATGTTTAGCTGAAATTATGCCATTTAGTTGCAATGGAGAGGGATTGTTTGAAGAAATTGCAACTAAAAAACATGTTGCAAAATGATTGGATTTCAAAGATGTGATATCTGATCTTAAATAGATCGAAGGGGGTAACAATTCAATTTCTACCTTACTTCACCTCCCCAATTTGTAATATAAGCTAATGCACGTCCACTCTTTTCTGTGTCTAGTGTCCACTTGGAGGTTGGAATTTAGGCAAAATTTGTGTAATGTTAGGCTAGTAATGATAGTAAGAATAGTAAGGTTCCCTTCTCTCTTGCAGCCTCTAATTAACAACTAGAGTCTCCAAGAGGAAATAAACAAAATCAAGTTCAAATGTAAATTTCTTAATTTAAATATTAATTTGCAAACTTTCCATAATTGTGGGATTGACCTTGGGAGACAAAAGAAAGAGCCACAGACTAAGCAATAGTCATATAAATGATTTCTCGATTCACAGGAGAAAGGGATGTGTGGATATATTTCTGAGAACTACCCAAATAACAACAGATTCCATTCAAATAAAGATTCCTTCTCTCAAAGCTCAACTATAAACAGATCCACATTTAAAAGGCATAAACAAAAGATTAAAATTTAACATGAACAAGAGGGATAATATCTCCTTTAGAGAAAACAGGCTCATAAAAATACTTTAAGTAGAAAAACAATTAAATACTGTCAGATTAGAATATATAATGTAGCTACGGGGTAAAGGCTTAAACACATGTTTAGAGTCTCGGTGGTGCAGTGGTTAGAGTGCAGTATTGTAGGCTACTTCTGCTGCCTGCTGGCTGCTTGCAATTTGGCAGTTCAAATCCCACCAGGCTCAAGGTTGACACAGCCTTCCATCCTTCTGAGGTATGTAAAAGAAAACCCAGATTATTGGGGCAATAGGCTGACCCTGTAAACTGCTTAGAGAGGACTGTAAGGTGGTATTGCTATTACTATGTTAACTATAAGCAAATCCAATACACATTTTTTTCAGCCCATATGTGATCAAACTCAACAAGAACTACCCAAAATAGCAACACTTCTCATTTTAACCCAATTTGTGTTCTTCTTTTTACATAAAGCAATTTTGTTCTTTAATCCAGTCAGATTATAGTTAATCCTTGTTTCAAATGTCTTCAAAACTTTAAACAGCTCTTTTGTAAATCCAGGAAAAAGGAATTGTCCAAATTTCTGTTTGGAATTGTTGTTTTTCTTTTTTTCTTAATTTTTAACATTTCTCCCAGTTTTTGTTTTTTAATCTAAATACAAATTCTCATTTATAGTTTTATTTATGTTGTTCTTAGGTATCGTGGTTCTTTTTCTATAACATCTTCTTTTAGGAACAGACTGTTTCCAATAACACATAACATAGTTGATTGCATTGATTCAAATTCCTGATGCAATTATTCAAAAATATCTCTGAACACTATTATAAATTACTTGTTATTACTCCAATATATAAAAAAACTATTTTTCTTTCACATAAAAATGCACGTATTCTTTAAAATTTAATTCAAAGTCTTATTTTTTAATCTGTTTAAAACTTTGTAAAACCAAAACCTTGTCTTACTTTTTGCTGTTAATTTTAAATGCTTAAATATTATAAAAATCCATCTACATTTTCATATTTTTAGAATTGAAAGCACTTACCTGGTACTTTCCAGCCCTGTCATCTGAAAGATGTTTAACTTGCTTAAAGCAGTTAATAGGCAATTTTCAAATGTGGCTGGCAAGGAAAGTGTGAATTTAGCCATTTTTGAAAGGCTGTGAGTGTAGCTGGTGCAAGTATGGCAAATTCCCTCAGCTCCCAATTGTCTCCAGAGATTCATGCTTTGCAATCTCCTTGTGAGAGGCAATGATGCGCAGCATAGCTTGAGTGATCTTACAACCTTCCTTTATTGGGAGAGTCATAAAGGAACTGGTTTACTTATCAATTTCTTGTCTTTTGCCACAATCATTGGTTCACTTATAGTGGAGCCATCTGCCATCTTCCCCAAAAGCTGGGTGGCAGCAAGCACTTCCAAGCAAATAATCCCAAGCATAAAATGAGATCAGTGTGCAGGCCTCAGCAATACAACACAATGCATAAACCACTCATTTCAAGCACCATTGACTGCTTTCACTCAGTTGTTGAAACAAAGAACAATCCAGAAAAATAACCATAGTTAAAAATGAAGTCTATGGTGTGGAAGGAAAATATTGTGAGTTAAATTGTATTTTCACAGATTCTTTCTTGAGGCTATGAAGTCTAGGGTAGGGGAAAAGGAGAAAATTATAGAAAACAGAAAACATATAGAAATGTGTTCTATTTCCGTTTTATCCTTGAATTTTCTTATCAGTAGCCAAATCACACTTCCTTATTCTCTCCCTTTAAGAGAAACCTGCAGAAGGGGTAGTTTTATACTAGAACCAAGGTTTGAATATTAGTTCCTCCTCTGGCTCTTTATGCCAAATACAGAAACTGATTAAGCTGGCAATTTAATCTAACAATGACAATATGATACATATCCAGGTTTTTCTTTATAATACTCTCCACTATTCATTCATTGTTCTGACAAAAAGATGCTATGATGGGCTGGGATTTTCTTACATAAAATAAAAGCAAGGCGTTATACTCAGGTTGCCTTTTGGAATGAAGAGTCTTGATTGGCCAGGTCTCCATTCATTTTTCAGTCAATCCACTTTCCCAACAATACTATTAAGAGAAAATGTTTGGGGAAGGCTGTAGCCAGTCCAAACAGCACATAAGAACCATCACCACCATCAAATCAATCAGGACAATGAGATCCATTTAGGACAAAGGTAAATAAACCTCAAACTTTACAGAAGTTTTGACTAAAACTCCCAGCAGCCACAGCTAATGTGACCTAAGGTGAGGCATGTTGGGAGTTGCAGTTAAGGAACATCTGGAGTATTCCAGGTGGACTTTCTGTGTCTTGGAAGAAATGGTGCAAGGCTGAAGCTTAGTCCTCCTTGTCTGCTTTGTAAACATCAGCCTCATATTCTCCATTGGTAGAATTAGCATAGCAGTATGAAAAAGCCTTGCTGTGGGAATTATAATGAGGAAAAGGGTGTGATGTTATGGAGGTGGAATTGTGTCTAAGACAAGAGTTAAGAATCTATACAATTTCCACTCTCAAACTTCATAGCATAGTTGCTGCATTGCAGAATATAAATTTCAGAACCCAGTATTTGTGGGATATCCATCTTTCTGATTTAAAAGAAAGGGAGCAGAGTTTTTATACTTGGCTAGCAAAAATAAACAAACAAGCACAAAAAAAAAACACCACATGGCCAAAATGATGTGATTTTTTTTTTTTTGTAAAAAGCCAGTTTTAAAGCGCTCCAAAGTCATTTTGAAGGTGACCTTGCTTGCTGGCCACAGCCACACCTGGTTTAATGACAGAGAAAAAAGTCATGATACATCATGTTATGCCACCTTAATGATTCAAGTTTGACACCCCTAATCTAATTCCTTTGATTGACACAAATGAACAAGCAATAGTTTGCCTAGACTTCAGGCATGAATCTTTCTCAGACCACTTGGAGAATGTAGAGATTTTGTAGAGGATTTCTGCATTCAGAACTTAGATTCTGTGACTGAACTACAATCCTTTATTTAAACATAGCTGTTCTCCTGTTATCTGTAATTATAATACATAAATAGTAAAACACATGGAACTTTCCAAGCATTGAGCAGACTGGGTGTCATTATCTAATTGCCAAAACAAATAATATGTTCCTACATCTTAATTAGCTTATCAAGGACTTTTCAAGGTTAGAACCTGAGACCCTTTAAAATTACTACAATGATCTAGTTTAGTGATCTCTTAGTAACATTGGCTTAAACTAATATAAAATCTTTTTAGTTTTTCTTAACAATGTTTGAGAAGGTCCTTTACATCACTAGCCTGGACTGATATTTTTAAGAACTATATTCAATATCCATTATATTCAAATACTTAAGGGAAGATCAAGTTAGTTGGTGGAACATAACTAAAACCCAAATTTCTTGGGGATATTATTTGAGAAAGCAAAATGAGTATTCTCTATTTCAGGCTGCTTCAATCACATTCTCATCTGGAAAGGGAAGAAGAGAAAAAAAGAAAGATTCCTCACATACATTTTTGCCTGAACTTTGGTTATTGTCTTTTCTGACCAACTATGTATTGCAGACTCAGAGGAGGATATATATTTCTAAGCATAACCAAGCAGTTTTCAGCATGATTTCCCCCATCACTCATCTAAAATTACATTAAAAAGTTAAGACGTTTATGGTGGCGTCAAGGCTAAAGTTCCTGGGAAAGGCTGCTCTACACCATCTGGACTTTGCTTTGGGGACATGCAGTTTGTTGAATGCAAGGAGCTGTTGAGCTTCTGGTTCTCATTATCTCCTTGATTAATTTGCTTTAGTTTTAGAGGGCAACTCCTGAGCTTTACCCTCTGATTCTATATTGGGGGCAGTGGTGCTATAGGATATGGGACCAGCGAAGGTTAAAGGTGGGTGTAAAATAGAGGGTTTGGCAGAGAAGTCTGAAGGTGAAAAGTTACACAGATATAATATAGGATATTATATTTCTGGAAACAGGGTGGTCGTGTACCCTAGTTTACACTGGAGATTTTTCTGGTTGAAGCAGGAAAGACTAAAGACTGCCTCTGTCTCAGAGCCATCCAGTCCAGCTCTAGACACATTAGGTGAAAGAAGAAAGAAATTTGGAAATTGCCAATCAACTTCAGCACCTGGACAGCAGAGAGAAAAAAAGGGTGGGGGAGGAAAACATAACTGTATTAATTGAATATGACAGGAAGAAAATCAGGTGGCATCAGGTTGGAGATAAATAAAAGTCCTTTGCTTTTCCATTTTTACTGTTCTTACTGTTGCTCTCATCGTCTGAAAAACCATTGAAATTAGTTCATGCATTAAAGGAAGGCCTAAACCTTACCTGCCAGAATCATAAAATAAAATATCAATTTGACATACCAACCCTTCTTGAAGTTTGGAAAGTGAGAACAGAGATATTAAAACAGGCAGACTCTAATGTGCAAGATCTTCCCTTTGTGCTTTACATTTGGCAGCCTTGAATTTATTTCTCTGCCAACAGAGAATTCCTGAGAAGAATGGGAACTCTGCAATAACCTTCAATGACTGTTGATTTTCCCAGACTCTTATTGACTCCCAGTAGGAGTTGGACCCAGAGTCCCATCAACCATTTTTGAGTCATGCTAGCTCTCTGGGTCAATAGAAGCACGAGTTCTGACAGTACTTCAAACAAAGGCTGATTTTCTGACAGCCCTTCAAATACTGGTCTGCCTGCTGACAAGTAGGGCACAGGAGCAGAATTTGCACTGAAGTTTCTTTGGTGTATGATACACCAACTTTTCCAAAAAGCTCCTACTGCTCCAAAGGCACATGACAGTAATACACTTGCTGACGGCAGACATAGTGCAACATCCATTGTATTTAGGACATCAGCATGAGCCACATACCCAAGAAATGGGATGTCAGAAAGACAATATAGTTTTAGCAAGTGACAGCACTGGGCTTGTTAGCTCCTATCCATTGTGCTGCCATCTGGTTTATATTTCAATTTTATGTCTGTAACTCTTTACATGGTGATTTTTTGATTGTTCATTCCTGACCATTTCATGTAGGATTTTTTTTTTTAGGGGGAAGGGATTCCCCCCCCCAAGGATTCAGTCCTTTTACCCAGCAATCCTTAAGTTCACTTTTCTAAGAATTCTGGGAACTGATGTGATCCTACCTAGAGGATACCTAGTTTGGGGGGAGGGGGAGGGCTTGCCAAAGAGAAGCCAAGAAAAGGAGTCCCCTTTTCCCTCCAACAAATTGGCATTCTCCCTATTCTCTACTCAATTTTACAATCCATTTTGTAAAAGAATTTGATCAACTGAACGTTAGTCCTACAGCCAGTTTTGCAAGGCTGATAGATATTTCATGTTTATATAGGTAGCCTGTGCTCATTAGCATCATCTCACTGATAAAGCTGAGCATGTTGTATGTTTGAAACATACTGAACTTGGTGGTACACAAAATCTGTGATTGCCCAAAAGCTCTTTTGAAAGCAGGGGGGAGGCATTTGAAGGAAAATAGCATCTGGACGGTGGGTTGAAATTTGCTTCTAATATCTAACTGATATTACTATCTCACATGGATGAACTATTAGGCCTATAAAGATATGGCCACCCCAGCCAGTGTTAAAAGTTTTATTTATTTATTTATTTATTTAAAGTATCTCTATTAAATATTAGTTATGGTGGGGACCTACAAATGTGAGATTGGAAGAAGGATCTTTAGATGCTCTAAAACCTCTGGATGTGTCTCTTTTTACAGCTGACATTTTTGAAAGGACAGTCTGCTGTGTTCATTCACAAATAAGACAAGACAGTCTATATATGTTCAGTTTATTTAATTTGTTATCAGATGTGTGGAAGGTAACAAACTGGGACCTTTAACAGTTTCAGAAGTTGAAAGGGTGTGGCATTTGCTTTTGTTCTGGCTCAGAATCAGTCTTGGTCTCGACAAAGTACCAATTTGTCTCTATTTATAATGCAGGCTTAAATCTGGCATTACTCCTTAATTAGTAAACACTTTCTCCAAATGTACTTAGCTTTTTAATTTGTATTAACAGCCTCAACCACATTCAACTTTGAAAAAAAACCCACTTTAAAAAAGCATACATTTGCTTTCTCTTCTAAGAGATTTATTTCTCCATTTCCTCCTTTCCACTCAAAACATCTTGAGAATGGTTGAGCTAGATTAAGCATTCCAACTCATAATATTTCCCATTTTTGGCACTGGATAAAACAGATGATCTTCTTCTCTTCCTACAAATAGAACCATGTGCACAATCCACCAAGTCTTTAGAGCAGCAAGACAATACTGAAAGAGGTTCAGAATATTTTCAGACCCCCAAATGGAGACGGCCCCTGCCTCTTTCTAACCAAACAGGTAACCATGTGCACCCAATCTGTCCCACATTGCTGCAAGATTATAATAGTGCAAAGAATGCAGCCGCGCGGGTAATTACAGAAGCTCCTAGGAGCTCCCATATAACACCTCTCCTGCGCGAGCTGCACTGGCTACCTGTGGCCTTCTAGGTGCAATTCAAGATGTTGGTTCTCACCTTTAAAGCGCTCCATGGCTTGGGACCCGGGTACTTACGGGACCGCCTGTTGCCTC
>JAEANM010023124.1:0-11440 GCA_017656035.1 Myanophis thanlyinensis
ATTCCTGAGCCAGCTGGCTCAGGAATTCTGGGAGTTGAAGTCCATGAGTCATGAAAGAGCCAAGGTTCCCGACCCCTATTCTAGAACATGGGTATATAGTATTTATTTACAGTTACAAATGTATCTGGAAGCATTTAGAATATCTCACTTTCATCGGAATGTCTAAAGCAGGGTCATTCAGTCTGCATGTTCCACCTCTTTAGGATATCATGACACAAAGAGAAAAAGGGTGGGGCTTGCATTGAGATGTTATGAGGTTGCTTTCATCATTCTGACCTACCTTACCCATCCTCATTGATAGCAATACTGTGGATCAATGGTGGAATTCTATTTTTTTTTATTACCGGTTCTGTAATGGGCGTGGCTTGGTGGATGTGGCGGGGGGCATATGACTGGGTGGGCAGTTTCTGTAAGCAGGGCAATAAAGATTAGGCTAGAAACAACACCCAATGTTTTTTTTTTCTGCCTTTTTTACAGGATTAACCCTGTAAAATGGAAAAACCCAAAAGGAGATTTCTTCTAACAACCAGTTCTCTGAATTGCTTAGAAAATTTACTACTGGTTCTAGCAAACCTGATGAATTTCACCTCTGCTGTGGATGGCCTTTTCCAGAGCTGCAATGTCCTGTAATACTCAGTGGGCAGAGTTTTAAAGAATGTGAAACTCACATTCTATGATCTATAAATGCTATTCATTCAACAAAATGTTCTTTTCCATATTTATTGGAAGCCCACTTTAGAAGATTTTTAAAACTTGGTCGGGTTTCAACAACTGTATGCTTGAAGAGTAGTAATTTCTACACTAACACATATTTTGGGCTTGTGCCATAGTCACTCATTTTGGTTTAATAATCTTAAGATTGAAATAACAGACTCGAGAAGAGAAATAAGATTTATAGATGTAACACTGAATTGCATTTTGAGTTTTTGATATGCCAGTTTGACTTCTGTGAGAAAATAAAGGTGAGATGTTGAAAACAACAAAAATATGATCAACTCATTTGCATTTTGCCACTTTCTTTTCACCTCAAAGATATGTTCATAACGGTTACTTTAACTATGGATCTGTTTCATGTAAATGGATGAGAGAAATTCAGCAATAATCAAGGAGTTGACGATGTTCACATGTTTACATCGTGGCTATTACAAGTGAAATAGCCACAATGCCAGGCAAATAGGGCTTAAGACATCTGTGCCGAACACCATGCTATCTTAGCAGGAGGGAAAAAAAGAGCTACCCACATGGAAATTTTATTACGACTTCTATAAATAGCAAATTAATTGCAGGCGGCATGAAGGAAAACAAAAAACAAAAAAAAGCTTATATTGAATATGTATTTTTAGAGATCTGTATCTCCACATAAACTGATTGTGTACACTGAAATGTAAATAAATAAATAAATAAATGTGTTGATTGCTTAAATTTTGAGCCAAAAATCAAAAAGTGTTTATTTCACCATACAGAGTGATGACAGGAGTAACCCTGGTTCGCTGTATAATACTACGAACAGAAAAAAAATATATAGACAGTCCAGAGTGCAGAGAAGAACATCTATGTAGATTGAATGACGGAAGTAATTGTTGACTTCGCTGCTGAAAATAAGGAGGAATTTCTTGACAGTGAGAACAATCAATCAACAGAACTGCTTGCCTCCTGGCATAGTTGGTGCTCCATTGCTGGAGGTTTTCAAGAAAAGATTGGACAACAATTTGTCCAGGATGGTATAAGGCAGGGGTCTCCAACCTTGGCAACTTTAAGACTTGTTGACTTCAACTCCCAGAATTCCTCAGCTAGCAACCAAGCTGGCTGAGGAATTCTGGGAGTTGAAGTCCACAAGTCTTAAAGTTGCCAAGGTTGGAGACCCATGGTATAAGAGTTCCTTCCTTGGGCAGGGAGTTGAGCTAGAAGCCCTACAAGGTCCCTTCCATCCTTGTGATTCTGATTGTCCTTTACTTCTCTTTCCTTCCATTTTCCTCAGAATTTCAGACTTTTCCTTTTTTCAAGAAAGCTAGGTTATGATTCATCGAATTTTCTTGGTAAAATATCTGTGTGGGTTTTCAATCTTTCCTCCTGCACAGCATCAAAATGTTTTAGCCATTGTTACTCAGTGTTAATTTGCCTCTGTTATCTACTTATGCTTCTGCTATCTGGTATAGGTGTCTGCTTGCTTCAGCTTGGCAGCTGAGGTGATCTTTACACCTTGCTGAGCAGTGGTGGAATTCAAATTTTTTTTACTACTGGTTCTGTGGGTGTGGCTTGGTGGTCGTGGCTGGGGGAGGTCATGTGACTGGGTGGGAAGTTTCTGTGAGCAGGGCAATAAAGATTAAGTTAGAAACAAAACCAGAATGTTTTTTTTCTGCCTTCCTTACAGGATTAGCCCTGTAAAGTGGAAAAAAACCAAAAGGAGATTTCTTCTAACAACCGGTTCTCCGAACTGCTTAGAAAATTTATTAGCAGTTCTAGCGAACCTGCTAGAACCGGCTGAATTTCACCTCTGTTGCTGAGAGTATACACTCTTGGTATACACTCTCATTATTTTTTGCTCCTCCTTCTCAAAGGTAGGCAACACAACAAGACTAGAAGAGGAACACATCTCAGTAGTTGTGTTCCTAGGGATTCTTGTGTATACAAAGTCAAAAATATAATGGTAAAACTATGATTCAAGCAAGCATATTTGACTAAACTGTATAAACCCCAGAAGTCTATTTGATTATGAATCAATAAACCAAATACTGAATAGCATATAATCCATAAATTCCATTAGAAAAAAGCATTTCAAAGTTCAGCAGTTAATCTTGAGAAGCACAGTCCATAAAATATATGATAGACATTTTTATCTAGTATTAATGTTATTACACTGGACAAACAGCCACTTAATTTCAGCAAAGATGAAGCCAATACACACTACTTTCACAAATGTGTCCTGTTCCTGTTGCTAGTTTTGAAAGAAGAAATATTATTCTGTTTTTATGTTAGTCATCATAGTTAATTAAAAAAATAAATATATTAAGACTCCTAATTCAGATTCTGAAATGTGAAAGCTACAAGCTCTTCCTACAATGTGTCCTGAAGAGGGGAAAAAAATCAGATACAGAGTTTCTAACAAATACTAAATCTTTGTGATATAATCTTAGTGAAAGGGATCTATGCTGACAGTTTACAAGGGGTTCTAACACTAAAAACAATACAGAGAAAGCAATAAGCAGGATATTCTGATTCTATGACAAATCAATATGTGAAAGTTCTATTCTGACTGCACTTTATATCTAATTTGTGCTTGCCACATAAACAGTGGAACAATCCATAAGCAAATCCTAGTCTATAACCTGAATCTAAAAAGACTCCTTTGATGCAAAAACTCCTGTACACTTGGAGCTGATCTTAGGATCTGAACTTTTGTTTGTTGGCTTCTGTCCCTAAACTTGAATCACATTTCTTTCTTTTTATGTATTGTTCATACCAAAGGTTCAAGTACAGTACTCAGAAATCTTCATAAAAAAAACCTATAGATCTTACACATGAACAGGCTTTTCGTTGTACAGTATAGAAATGCGACATTCCCAACAAAGTCTCTTTAATTTCACCATTGCAAGAAAATGGTTTAACTTGATACTGTACTGAGGAAAGGAGTGGGGGTGTTGTACAACAGCTAGCTGACCATCCTGTTAAACAAAAGGCTAGTGTACTATACTCTGAAAGACACATTACAGTTCAATACTGGCCACAGAAGAATAAAGCAACTCTGAACATTTAAGAACAAGTTGAATGTTCACGTTTCTTAAACTGAAGTCCGACTATGTGTTGAAAAATGAACACAGAGCATTTTGCCTATAGTCCACAATCATTTCATTAAATAATTTTTATCTCTGCAGTTATTTTTGCTTCTACACAATGGGATTCTCCAAATAATTTATTTGACCAAAAGATCAGTTAACCTTTTCTATATGAATAATCTTTCTCTGAAACAGTCAATGTGTCGCCAAAATAAGCATGGAGAGGTCTAAAATGATGAGTTTGCAATAGCAGCAAGATAGAATACTATTTGTTTGGTTTTTTAGTAAAACATTTACGTCAACCAGCGTCTCGGAGAAGAGGTAACATCATCTGAGACACATATCTTTGCTTATCATAAAACAGGTAGACTGCAGCAGCCCCAATGCCCAAGATTTATAAACAATTCTATTGCAACCTTTGTGTCAATTTCCTATAGTCTATCCGGCGAAAATCTGGAGATAATCACGTCCACTGATTTCATTAATTCTTTATTCAAGACTTGGACATTGGCAGCAAACAATGGGGATTATAGCCTCATACATTTGGAAGGATTTTTTATGTGGAAATCCCATTAAACTTAGTGGCTTAATTAAAATATGCCTTAAACTATAGCACGATTGGCTTTGGTTTCATAAATTGAGTAAATACAACCTTTGGGATGTATTATGATTGGATGAATCGAACCTATTTTTCTTTAATTCAGCAATTCAATATTAAAAAATCAATGGTTTAATGAAATGTATCAATACTGCTAGACTGCTTCAGCATCCAAGAGAAGAATTGTACTTTCAAATAAGTTTATATTTAATTATAGGAGAGTTTTTCCAATTTGATTAAATAGTCCAAACAGAAGTAGGGTTGCTCTCAAACAAAGAATAAATTGAAACTGGAGCTTCCAAAAGCTAATTGGTTTTATTATAACTTTCCAGTCAATAGGAGAAAATGAAGGACTGTTAGACCAGGGCTCTCCAACCTTAGCAACTTTTAAGACTTGTGGACTTCAATACAAAGCTGGCTGAGGAATTCTGGGAGTTGAAGTCCACAAGTCTTAAAGCTGCCAAGATTGGAGGCCCCTGTGTTAGGACTGTTCTACAGTTTATCCCTCTGTTTTCTCTTCCTCAGAAAGATGGTAAAAGAGTTTGGTTGATCTGCAGGATTTTGTTTTATTTTTGCATCAAATGCTTATTGGGCAAATTCTCAACTTCTGAAAGTTCATTTCCTTCTGCATCTGCAATTCACCCTCTAATTCTGTTCTACTCATTTTCTATAATTTTGATGTGAAGGGAGCGTTATTCAAAAGTATTTCTAATATAATTCAGTAATCTGTGCACTTTTTAAAGTTTACAGGTCTCCATATATTTATGACATTTTAATTAAAAAACATATACTTGCACACCCGTGTGTGTGTGTGTGTGTGTGTACACATAGGCTGATGAGAGAGGAAACTTGAACCCTGGCCAATACCTGTACATAATCATTTAATTTTCTTGACATAGAAAATTAAACCACAACTGAAATGATTTTCCATTGCCTTTTCAGATACCCTCCTACAACTTTTCTACAGCCTAGCCCAGGGGTGGGCAAACTTTTTGACTCACGGGCCACAATGGTTTCTAAAATTTGACAAGAGGGTCCGGCCAGAATAGGAGAATGGTGTGTTTGTGTGAACTAATATAAATTAAATGTAAAAACCATTACATGAAAAGATTTGGCCTTTAACAGGCAGCAAAACACCTAGCCACCTACCCTTTTCTCATCCCCCTCCCCCCCCCCCCCGGCAAAAAAAAGCCTCAAACGGATCCCACCTCTCCTTCCTTCGGCCACCCCCAAACGGTCTTCCCAAAAGGATGAGGCGCAAGAGAAGCATTATTTTTCAAAATTGAACTAGTAACTAGTTCGGCGGGCCAGATTAAAAAACCCAACGGGCCGCATGTGGCCCGCGGGCTGTAGTTTGCCCATGTCTGGCCTAGCCTACCACCCTGGATTTCCCAAATGATCTCCCTACTAGTAGTAACTAAGACTGGTTTTGTTTTTGAAATGGACTTAAGCCAAGACTGGCTGTCTAAGCATGGGACTTGGATGGTAAGACCAGCATTTTGATGCAAGACCACTGCAGTAAAGTTTTAGGTCAGACTGGAAAACCTGGAAAATATACTGGAAGAAGGGAATGGCAAATGAGTTTGGCATTATGCCCAGAAAACAGCATGGTGGCATCCATATAGTCCTCAAAGCTGAGCTCCAATCAATATCCATTTGCATCTTTAATTTTAAAAATGCAAAGTCTTAAAGAACTGGAAACAGGTGAGAAAGAAGCATTGATAGACACATTTGCTCTTGGATTATTTAACATATATCAGAATAGCTAGGGTGGTCGGTTGCCACCCATATTACACTTCTTTACACTACTAGTATGTCTATCCCAGAATATCTGTTCTCAACACCACTATATAGCAGGTGTTCCGGATACTGTAGCCAGAAGGGTAACCTCAATGACATTTATATTAGTTCTTAGAAAATATGCTTGAGCTACTAACATCAAAACTTCAAAATACATTTTAATTATATTGGGAAAAAAACCCTCCAAAATACATTTTATGATGTTAGAAAGTTTAGGGTATTTGAGTTAATCCCGTAATCAGCGTTACTCCTTAACGTGTTGTAAATTTTGATTTATTTATTTTTGTAGCAACGATCTTAGATTACCTCTTCGAAAATAATGCAATTGTTCTGGCAGAAGACAGCAGAAAGAGAAGACGCGTGCAAAAAGAACTACGTGGGAAATGGAAAAAGAAAACAAAGAGACTGAAAAAACGACCGCGGAAAGAAAATTAAAGTTTTAAAAAACGTAGGACAGAGCGGGTAGTGGGTGTTTTTTTTTTTTTAAAGACTGGAACGAAAGGTTCGCGCGACGCCTCCGCAGGCGGCGTGGCTTACGTGGCCTTGTTCAAATGTCCAGCCAAATGAGATAAGCCATTGTCGTCAACGTTCGAAAAGACACCGACTGGCCAATGGGAAGCGCCGGATCGCAGCCGAGATTGAATTGCGAGTCCCACGCCGGCCAGAAATCGCGCACATCGCCTCCTTCTTCGCGCTTTTCGCCCCGAGTTCGAGCGGCGCTGTGATTTGGAGCGCCGCCTGCCGGCAAGTCCCTTTCTCCATCAAACCCCGCCCGTCCCCGGGCTGCCCCGCCCTCTTTGGCTCGTTTTTCTCGGTCTTCTCCGGGATTATGTCATCTGGCGGCAGATCGAGCGCTTGGGTGAGCGCTTGCATCGTCTTCCCGCGAGCAAAGGCTGCTGGCTGCTGAAGGAGCGAGGTCGCACGTCGGAGGTGCCGGAGCCGCAGAGATCAGGAAGACGGCAGCTCGGGGAGTCCGGCAAAGCTCTTCTCCAGCAGGCGCGCCCCCCTTTCCTCCCGCCACCCCAACCCCCGGACCCGATCGCTTCCCGGCGCCTCTCGCCACTGCCTTCCGCGGCTGTGGCTCGGCGGATCTCGTTGTCTTTGGGGGTCTCCCGCACCGGAGCCGGGCGGATGCCGCCGCAGCAAGAAGGCGAAACCGGCTACATCAGCAAGCCGCTGCCGGGCGGCTGCGAAGTGCCTCCGGTGCCTCCGCGTCGGGTCCGCAGCAGCCGAGCGGCGGCGTTGGGGGCTGCCTTGGGGAGCCGCTGCCGGGCTGGAGGCGCTAGCGGCGGGGCCGGAGCGATCGGAGCGGAACCCCGGCGCAGCATCAAGTGTGTGCTGGTGGGAGACGGCGCGGTGGGGAAAACCAGCCTGGTGGTGAGTTACACCACCAACGGCTACCCTACGGAATACATCCCTACCGCCTTCGACAATTTCTCAGGTAAATCGGTCGGTCGGGGACGGGACCCGGAAGGTTCCCGGTGGGTTTCCGAGGTAGCCTTTCATGCGCCTTCTCGGTTTTCCGGTCCTTTTCGGGGAGAGCCGACCCCCACCCCCTCCGCTAGCTTCCGATCTCAGCGCCGCCTGGGATCGATCGAGCCGAGGGTCCGGGTATTCCTCGCCCTGTTTGCTCGGCGGCGTCTCCTCTGGTTTGATTTTGAATCTTCCAACTCGGGGAAGGGGCGGTGCCCGCGGACTGAAGGGAGGAAAGGAAGGTACGCGTGGAAGCGAAGGTTGGCCTGGCCCGATCGCGGTTTCACGGTGGGGGCGGGGGGAGTGCTGGGAAGAGGGGCTCGCAGGCCAACCCAATGGATCGATCCCTAATTGCGAGTGGGGCGGGGTTCATCACCTCGAGAATCCCTACCTGGGGAAAAGAGAAAGAGAAAAAGAAGATCACAATCCAATCTCTCTGCCTTGAGAAGACGTCGGCGTGCAAAGCAGCTCGGATAGGTCCAGCCTAGGTCCAACCTTGGGAGAAGGAAGGGTGTGCAGACAGACGATGCCTTCCTTCTCTCCCTTAAGGCGGGCAAGCCCATTTCTGACCTTTACTCTGGTTGATCCAGTAGTTGAAAGAGTCGAACAGATGCGGCTAGTTTTGCATATCTGGTTGGGTAGAGAGTTCTTGTGGTTATCCATATAAATCCTGAGCAGTGAGCATCTTTTATTTATTGCAAGGTGTGTGTAAAAGTGTACATTTATTGGGAAGTTTCAATCCATTTAAGGGGATTTATTGCCTTCCCACCCCCCAGCATTAAAAAATGTAGTGTCCTTTTTGTTTGTTTCATTTTGGAATATGTGAACTTTACCTGCTGTTTTTTTCCACTAGTCCCGGTGATGAGGACTAGTTACTTGTTAACTGCATTAAAACCAGAATATTTAGGAATGTTGCCCATCCTTGCTGGAGGGAGTTCAGCCTCATAGAGCTGAGTAATTTGGGGGTGTTGGCATAGCTGGGTTTATTTATACAGCAGGGAGTTGGATTAGACCTTCCAACTGTGTTATTCTGTTATCTCAGGGTCAGAGAAGTTGCATTCTGTTCTCTAGCCTTGGATTTCTTATTCCTTATTTTCTAGAATATTGCACTTCTCTCTTGTTTTGGAAATCCTTTGGACTAACTCATAATAATCCTTATCCCTTAAGACAGAGGGTAACTCCCAGTCACCATTCTTCCTAAACCAGGTTGCTTTAGACTTCCTTTTATTTTTCTTGAAAATCATCCTGGAGAGAGCCTTCTGCTGGGTGCTTTGTGAATGTTTGTAATTACATTCTCCCTGATAACTTCCCTAATAGTTAATAAAAAAAAAAGGGTGGGGTGCTCTGAAGCGAGAAAACACTAGCTCATCATTCTTGTCTTTGGAAGAAAATATTCATTGTTACTTCTTGATACCCCCTCCCCCTAAAAAAAAGTTGGTTCCTCCAGGGCAGTATCTGTATTAGTTGAATCTTTTCTGTGAGGTTTGAAGAGCCTTTATATGCTTGAAAGCAAACACTGAACAGTAAACACAGGGCTCAAATTGTGGGAGTTTCATTCGGTGCAGGAACAAGTTTTTCCAGCCAGCATTAAAGGATATGCCACTCTTGCGCTGACCTGATGTCAAAACGCAAGGAATTTTGTTGTAATATAAAATATTTCATTATCTGTTACTCTAAATTGCCCTATTTTCTGCAAGACCTGTAAGCCACTCTAAGTTTATTTGACAATAGTTCCCTTGAATTTAACAAAATTTACTCCCAAATAATAACCTTTGTAGATTATTGTGATTGTACAATGGAAGATTTGCCTTTTGTGTTTATTTTTAAATGTTTATTTTAATATATAGTTGGGTTTTTAAAACATTGTGTAATCACCAGTGTATATATTTTGCTATTGTTGTGGTTTGTTAGAATTCACCAGTTAAAAACCCCAATGAAATGTTTGACTTTTGTACAGTTTTGTACAATTGAGACTTCACATTTATTGCCTTATGCTTATAGTATAGTAAACTGCTGTTCTAAATACCTAAAGGGGACAATTTTGCTATCTATGTTGCAGATTAATAGAGTAGTGCTTAATCAAAAGCAATATTATCTTTATTATCATATTTCTTAACCACTCATCTTCCTCAGAGAGGGGCTTTAGCTTTGTATAATGGGTGGGTGAGGGGAGAGAGGCAGACTTCAACCTAATCCACAAAGAAGAAACAACAGAATAAGAGAAGATTTCTCCACAGGGAAATATGTAAATATTTGTATTGTTTCCTTTGTGATTTAAAGCTCTGGGGAGGGAGTTCCCTAGTCTGTAAGATTTTAAAACAGAACCTGACACACACACACACACACACACACACTGCAAATCAATCTTCAAGCATGGAGTGTTTGGAAAGCAAAATCCTCCTTTGTGTTTCAGACAACTCTGTTTTTGTATGGGGCAAATGTCTTTAGGTCACAATTTTCTGCTTTATAACCAAAACCGGAAGCCGTGAAGAGCTTGTGTAAACCCAGGAATTGTTGGGAATAGTGGGAACGCTGGGGAGAAGAAGCTGACTTGGGACTCTGCAGGCTGTTAAACTGGACTCAAGCGGGTAAATGATTAATGAGAGGAGGACAGATGTAATTCTTCATTCAAAAGTTTTTCTGACTCTCCCCTTCCTTCCGTTTCAGCTGTAGTGTCTGTAGATGGTCGACCAGTGAGACTCCAACTCTGTGACACAGCTGGGCAGGTCAGTAAATCTGCTTACGTGATAGATACAGCGGTTTTCTTTCTATATGTGTACGTGAGTATATGTATATATACACATACATATACATATATATAAATGTCTGTGAACCTGTGATGGAAAACTCAACCTTGGTTTCCTTTTAGAATATTCCACCTTCCCAGAAGTCCTTAAAATCTTGGGGGAAGGGGCTTCCCTGGGGCATGTCAGATTTACCCTAATTCTCACAGCTGCCATTAAGGAACTGGCGCCATTTTGCCCACTCTTGGCCTGCTTTTCTGAACCTTCCCCTGCAGCCTTTGGCTGGACACTTGGGTTGCCATGGTGATAGCCTGGGAGCAGTGCCACTCTGTCCTAGACTGTTTCCCAGGGTGACATGAGGAGCCCAGGAGCCCATATCCCCACTGAGCCATGGCTGGGAGTGGCTCTTTTGTTACCCTGAGGGCCCAAGGTTATAACAGCTTCTTTGTCACCAGGACAATGACAGTCCCTGAACAGGATATGGCAACAGTGGCAAGAGGAAAAGAGTTGCTTCATTGGTTTGCAAGAGTGTCATGGGTGAAAGAAAGCATGCGGTATGTGGAGGTGTACATGTGTGGTGGAGAAAGAAAGAGTGCAAGAGAATGAGCTTGTACCTGTGGGCACATAAATATTTGTAGCTGGCAGCCTATTTACCATTCAGAATCCAGAGAAAAAGTGTTTAGGTTCCTTGTGGGGAGTCTGGCCATTGGTGCACTGGAGTTATAGCAGGATTACATAACATTTTCTAGGCTGAAGGCTACATTAGCTTTCAGATCCAAAAAATGGACAGGAACAGGACAGAAACCTTAAGCTGGGGTCATTTCAATTACATCCAGTTAGAATTAAAAGTGATTGTGATATCCCTCTGGTTATGTATTAAAACATTTTCCTTTTCTGGTACATGACATATTAAGAGTTCAAGTAACAAATTTTGGAGGTCTCTTAGTTCCAGCCAAGCCTTGAGGGCTAGATTGTGCTCCTCTGTCTTGGAAACTTATGTCCATCAAACAGTAATGTAGATATCTCTCCATCTCTCTCTCTCTCTCTCTCTC
>JAEANM010023125.1:0-11440 GCA_017656035.1 Myanophis thanlyinensis
AAGCGGCCATTATTTAATTATTTTAATTGTTCTTAACTTATATTGTATTGATGTTGTTTTTTATGGGCTGTGAACCGGCCCGAGTCCTGCGGGAGAGGGGGTGGTATATAAATTAAATAAATAAATAAGTAATAAATAAATCAAGTCAACAGTAAATGTTCAAATAATTATAAATAGTGGTAATATATCACCTTGACCAAAGAAGATGGGCCTACCCTTGGAGAGTATTTGGAAGCTACAATTGGTCCAGAACAGAGTGGTGCAGACAGTTTTGGAGGTCACCTATGGTGGCACACCACCGTTACGTGAGATGCATTGGCTGCTGATCTGATTCTGGGTGCAATTCAAGGTTTTGGGTTACTATTTTTAAAGCCTTTTACAATCCAGGATATCTGTAGAAACATCTTTCCTCAATGGGATTGGCTTACCCATTCATGCTGGCAGGAGGACCCTACAGAGGATCCCATCAGACAAGGAATTTTGGCTGGTGGTATCCAGAATAACCGAATTGGAGGTTTTCTATTCCACCCTCCTTGCTCAAACAGGAAATCCTATACCATTCCAGACAAATGGCGGTCAAACCTCTAAAGATGGAGCACCCATAACGGCAAGGCGTTCCACTGATTAATTGTTCTCACTGACAGGAAATTATCTCCTTCATTCTAGGTTAGATCTTCCTTTGATAAGATTCCATTTGTTACTTCTTGTCTTGTCCTCAATTGCTTTGGAGAATAGGTTGACCTCTTCTTCTCTGGACAGCCCCTAAATATTGGAAGGCTGCTATCATGTCATTCCCCCCTACAACTTTGTTAGACTAGACATACTCAGATCTTGCGACTGTTTATTGTACAGTTTAGCCTCTAGTCCCCTAATCATCTTTGTTGCTATTCTCTGAATTCTTTCTAGACTTATAATTTATGCCAGCTGACATGGTGTCCTGGAGGAAAAACTCTCAGTGTACATACAACAAAGAAATATAATCATAAGATACGAATAACAGAAGGTAATAGGAAAGATGAGAAGGATAATAGAAATACAGCCCTACTATATGAGTAAATATCCTTAGATATAAGACAGTGCTGTGTTATGTCTAAGGATAATTATGTTAGGTAATTGTTCTCCCGCATATCTGACCGATTTCACTACAGTCTGGTTCTGAGACCACCCATATATTCACCTGGTTACCTTGTAGCCTCACAAACCATAACTTGTCAGTTAGCTCATATACCCTGCAAAGGACCAACCAATTTTACTGGCCAGCTTGTATAGGACTCTCATTGCAGTTTCTTAAGTGTCTCTCAGAACAAAAGACACACATCAACTATATGTAGAGGTGCAAAGGCAAATACCATTGTAAAAACCATAGCATGACAAAGATAAGCTTTCTTCATACTACACGTTCAGCAAGTGATTACCTAAATTGAATCATTCCTAGCCAATGGGCAGGGATTGTAGATGAGAACCTGAGGAATAGATGCATAGCATTACTCTAGTCTAGTATGTGATTCCAAAACAAGTCTCTCTCACACACAGGAGTATATTGAAAAAACAAACCCCCTGCCTCCTAGATTGGCCATAGTCTATATCAGTGTTTCTCAAAATTGGTGACTTTAAGACGTTTGGACTTCAACTTGCAAAGCTGGCTGGGGAATTCTGGGAGTTGAAGTCCAAACATCTTAAAGTTGCCAAGGGTAAGAAACATTGGTCTACATAGTCTACAAAGCACAGCACCAAACACTGTATGGATCGCTTGCATCATATAGATTTTATGGAATCTGTCAAGGAGCACATAGATTGGAGGAAAACAATTACAATTGACCCTACTGACTTTTTTCACAACTTGCTTCTTCTCTTGCATCCATCCTCTCTCCCTTACCTTAAAATTATGCTTACTCTTTACATAATTTATTCAACATTGTCTGTAATTGAAATAGAATTGGGGGATCACCCCAGGCAAGGTAGATGGCTTCTGACACACAGGTTTCACATCCTTGGGGAAAAGAGTAGTAGCTGTAATCCCTCAATGTGATTCACGTTCTGGATCATTAGAGGAACCTAATTCTACAAGCACGTTTCTTCTTATTCTGCAACATTTCTATCGCCTTGTGGATTCTGGAATTGAATTCATTAATTGATAAGCCCATCTTTAAGAAGGGTGATAGATGGCTGTTGTCAACTTGTGCTTTCTGCACACACACACACACACACACACCATTTGTTCAAACCCTTGTTTACACAATCACAGGCTGGTTAATGCATTCTGACACTGATAGTCCTCCATTGTTCTCTCGGCTTGTTTCAAGATTTAATTAATGCTTATTTTCTCAGAGTTGGGTTGGTAGTTTGCTCCATGGTTGTCATTGTAATCTGAGCCAATTAGCAATTGATGTTCAGTTGGGAGAATTAAAATGGGGAAACAGCAGCTCCCCTCATCATCTTTTACTTAGCAGAGATCACTAATGGATTTATAGACAATGTGGCAAAGCATATATAGTATAATACCAATAAAGGAGAGTATTTGTAGCTCAGTGTTCAAACGAGGGGATCTTTGGTGCTCTCCAAGCTTGGTTGTTTTCTTGCAGATGTTTCATTACCCAAACTAGGTAATATAGCTAGCACTGATGATGTTATCTAATTTGGGAAATGAAACATTTTCAAGAAAGCAACCAAGCTCAGAGAACACCAAGGACTCCTCATTTCAACCCTGAGCTACAAGTGCCGCACACAGAAAAATTCTTGTCTTATATTTCCTTTCTCTCAGATCGTGTGTGTGGCATAAAACCAATTAATGCCCGCTATCTTCTTTTTTTGGCCATATTCCTGCTAAGTTGGAAAATAGAACACTTACATGCTGTAAAAAAGATGGCGGAGTATTTATAGTGCCAGATATAATGAAATGCGCAGAGCACTAGCAACAACCACAACTATCAGAAGATTGCTTTTAGCACCTAATGCTTTAGCAGCAGTTTCTTGCTGCCTGTGAATAGCTGGGAAAATGTGAGACTCCCTTGTGTCTCAGAAGGCCACCAAGTGAAGCTACCCTAGTGGGCATCAAAACCAGAAGGAAACCAAAAGTATAGAGTTCAAGCAGTGGAAAAAATGGAAATATCAAATGTAAGTGGGCTTCTCTCTCACTATTTTTCATATCAAGTGTAATCTTGGCCTGTTGACCCAGAGCTCTTTCTTTAAGGTAGTTTTTGTGTGACTGGATATAAGAAGAACCCAGTAAAACGTATGCTTTGTCTTCTAATTCCCTTTTCTCTTTCAAAAGTGACATATTTCTACTGTTCAAGAAGCTTTTTCCAATGACAGCTAGAAAGATGCTGAATATTTTAGGTGGAAATGCTTTAAGCCTTAAATATTCTCTTAGACTTTTCTTCCTCCATCTAACTTAAGCAATCAGAACCGTTTTAGTCCCATTCCCCTTTGAACTCTTCAGTAATATGACCGACAGTCAATACATTTATTTTTTATATGCGTGACATCATTCTGAGGGCAAAGACCTTTTCCTTTTTTAAAGTTTTTTGGGGGAAAACAAACATGTACAGAGGAATTCTTCTCAGTAAATTCATGAATCAGCTGCTCTGAATTAGATTCCCCTAATCTGAAAGGAGGGAGTATTAAAATCTAGAAGATGCAGGTGTAGTGATATCCTGAATCAAAGCTTCAACCAATACACAGACATATATGCGCGCACACAAGGGACTGGATTTAGATCATGACATTGCTTTGGCTATCTGGTAGATGTTGATATCATTAATACGTCTGATGATGATGATGATGATGATGATTCTGCAGTTATGTTGGACTTAACCCTCAGTCTTCTAAATCAGCATGGCCTTTGACAGTACTGGTTGTGAATTGAGATGGAGGATTTGAAGAGTCCACTTTGGGAAAGCTTCTCTAAAATATCCCTTTCAACTTTTGTGTGTGTATGTGTGCCTGCCTGCCTTCAAGCTGGTATCAACTTCTGGATACTGCCGGGAAAAGTCCTTGCAGTTTTCTTGATAAGATTTCAGAAGTAATTGGCCATTGCCTCCTTCTTAGGGCTGAGAGGAAGTGACTAACACAAGGTTACCCAGCTGGCTTTGTAATGAGGATGGGATTAGAACTCATGGTCTCTTGGTTTCTATACTATTGCTTTAACCATTACACCTAACTGGCTCTCATTTTCAACTCTCAAGGTATGGTAATGTAAAGTCTCTTTTGAAGCAAACCCTTAGTTATTTCAAGGTTGTGTTGTAAAGTTCAAGTAAGTTCAGCACTGAGAATAGCTCCCCTGGGCATTGTCTCATGATTGTCATGCATGGCTATGTATTTGTGAATAGAATTTGAGACATGGGAGCTGTCCATGGAATGCTTTTTTCTTAGGATTCAAGGAACTAAAAATAAGGAATAAGAGTATTGGAAAAGTAGGGGAAACTGCAGAGATTGTTTTCTTCATTTTTCTTCTTTTTGAGACACTCAAAGAAGCCACTTTTCAGACATGGTGCACATGCACAGGTTCTGTTACAAGAATTATTACTATTACTTTGCTTCCTAAAGTTCTCCAATCTCCTTGAGAGCATTTTTCAGACTGTTGCAAATGTTTAAGCAGCAACAGCAGCATTGGCAATCATTGCGGTTGACAGATTCAGACTAGATCTGAGGTATCCAACCTTGGCAGCTTTAAGTCTTATGGACTTCAATTCTGGCTGGGGAATTCTGGGAGTCCACAAGTCTTAAAGCTGCCAAGGTTAGATACTCCTGAATTAGATAAAGCATTGAAGTAACTATCGCAGACAACCAGGCAAGTCCAACAAGCTATCCACACAATTCTGAGATTCCATAAGACTTTAAAGTTGCCAAGGTTGGAGACCTCTGACCTGGAGTCATTTGGCAGCTGAAGTTGGTATTTGACTTTCTCATACTTGAGTAAAGTTGTCTTTATTTCATCCCTGCACATCTCGGGGCATTTGAGGTTGAAAAACAGCTGCTCGCTTAAGACTGAAATTTTAATGAAGAACTTTCTGGCTTACGACTGCCAGTCTCAAAGTTTGCCCTACATCAGCTTTTTCAATGTAGCTCAGGCATTTTCCATTTGCTAGCTCCTCTCTCCATCTCAGCATAGAGCTGTGCAACTTAGCCCACGAAGTTTGCAAAATATCATCTATTTTAGCTTCCCCCATTTTAGAAACCTAGGCCTCCCTAGCATGGGGAGAACAGCATCTGTGGGTCAGAGATTAGAGGCAGCGACTTCTATCGCAGGATGTCTGCCTGAGATGGAGACAAAGCAATTGCAGTTCCAAGCAAGCGAGCCTTGGCTTCAGGGAAATGCTATCAGAGGCAGACTGAAAGCTGGCCAGAGTCCAGCCTGGAATCCTAAACAGAAAAGTGGAAAGAATATTTGTTCTGTATTGTGAAGACCTTGCATATTATGTAAAAAAAAAAATCCTTCCGAGATTGCTCTGCAACAGCAAAGGTTTAGAATAGTTTTTTCAACCTTGGCAACTTTAAGTTGATGGGCTTCTTCAATCCAAGAATTCTCCAAGTAGTATGGTGTCTGGGGAATTCTGGGAATGGAAGTCCATACATTTGAGAAAAACCAATTGGTTCTGCGACTAACTGGAATGTTAAAACAGAAATCCTGAATGGCTATTTTCAAGCCCTCGTTTTGAAGGGGCTTGTGAGCAAAGGTATCAAACTTGATTTCATTGAGGGCAGCATCAGGATTGTTTGACCTCGGAGGGCCAGGGGATGCTGGTGATGGTGGCTGGGGGTGGGCGTGGTCATGGTCATGGTGGGCAGGCTGGGGTGAGAGTGGCCATGATGGGCATTTGACACAGGCTCAAAAAGTTCCCTTTTCCCCTTCCCCAGCCTCCACAAGCACTCTGCCAGTCAAAAACAGGCCATGCAGAGGCTGGCAGAATGCTGCTGGAAGCTGATAAAGGGCCACACAGTGGCAGCATGTGCCCCCCACAGCCTGTTTTAGCCAGCAGAGGAACCGCAGGCCAGTCCTTTGATATTTCTGGGCTGGCCCCACAGGTCTTGAGTTTGACACCCCTGCTTTAGCAGGACAACTGATCTTAAGAGCTTCTGTAACAAGGGATGAAGTCCTGCCCTTAGGAAATATGTAGCATGTTGACTGTGCCAGTTAAAAGAGCTCCAGAATATCTATGGAGATCCTCAGTCTTCCAGGTCCTAGTTGTCCCAAAGGTACTTTTTCAAGAGGCAACTGGACTTTCTTGCTTTTCTTTGAAGACGTTTTGCTTCTCATCCAAGAAGCTTCTTCTTCTGAGATGAATAAGCTTCTTGGATGAGAAGTGAAATATCTTCAAAGAAAAACCAGGAAGTCATGTTGCCCCTTGAAAAAGCACCTTTGGAACAGAGCTCCAGAATGTTTCTCCATTGTATCTAGTGCTATGAATTCTTTGAAAATGTTCAGCAATAGTAGGAGAGAGTTGAAAGAGTTAGGGGAATACAGGTAGTCCTCAATTTACAACAGTTCATTTAGTGACCAAAGTTACAACAGCACTGAAAAAGTGACTTATGGTTGTTTTTCATGCTTACAACAGCCGCAGCATCCCCATGGTCACATGATCAAAATTCAGACCTTAGCTCATATTTTATGATAGTAGGAGTGTCCCAGGATCACGTGATCACTTTTTGTGACTGTCTTACAAGCACAGTCAATGGGGAAGCCAGATTCACTTAACCACATCATTCACTTAATAACCACAAGATTCACTTAATAACCGTGGCAAAAAAAAGTTGTAATATGGGGCAAAATTCACTTAGCAAATGTTTCACTTAGCAACAGTATTTTGGGGGTCAGTTGTGATCATTAAGTCAAGGACTACCTGTAAACTTAGCTGGGGGGATTCTACCCAGGATTTAGCATTTCTATTAATTCTTCTAATCATGATTTATGCAGCAAGAAGCAATTATGTACGAGTGTCGACAGAGAGGCATTGTGTTCAGCTGGGAGGTTTAGATCAGGGGTGTCAAACTGGTGGCCTGCGGGCGGGATGTATCACCTGCAGGCCACGCCCACCCCAACTCCACCATTGTGATACGTTATGTGATGGCAATGTGACGCTGCGAGTTTGATATCAGTGGTTTAGATGGTCTGTGTTATTTCAGGATTCTCTTATGTGCTGCCTGAAACCAGTCTTTTCTTCCCACCTGTCTGTCTCTACACGTAAACACTTATAAGAAAAGAACCATCAAACCTAGATCCTTTTAATTCTTTTGTCAAGACATCAAGTGACAGATAACAATCAAGCTGGACACCTCCAATTATATGGAATTTATCGGAGGGGAAAAATCTAATTTGGGCTGATGTCTCAAAGGTCAGTCAATTGTTTCAGGATGAGCACTCTGGAATAATGAAGGGCAGTGCTGGAACACATTAGTGGTGTCATGTACTTTTAATTAAGCAGGGGAGAGATGATGGCTATCCATTAGAAGCCAGAATTTAGGTACAAACGTTTTCCGGGGCTGTATTTCAAGGCAGCTTTAGAAATGGTTTCAAGCATCTTAAAATTACACTTTATTTTATTCCGATCGTCACATCAAAGAAACAGATAGTGCTTGAATTACGACCTATCGCTTAGCGACTGTTCAAATTTACGTAGGACATCCCTGGGGTTACTTAATACCTGGTTCTGACTGCAGCTCACTCACACACACACAGAGAGACACACATACATCCCAGCCACGTGCCATTTCAGACATTTGGCAACCATCCCGCATTGGCAGCCATTTACAGTGTTTCTTTATCCCGTGACTATGTTTTACATTTTTTGGCCAAAAATTGGCATTTGCTTCTGATTTTCAGCAAATCTGGCCCAAAGTGAACAACTGGCTCCCTTAATAACCGTCACAAAAGTCATAGAATCTGGTTGATCACATTGGTGACTCATTTTACGATTGTTATAACTTATGACTAATGGGCAGGCCCATTGTAGTCGTAAGTTGAGAATTACCCATATGCCTGCTTAATTCTACAAAGGTTTGTTGTAGCTCTTGCTGGGACAGTTGAAGGAGAGTCAGAAAAGGGAGAAAGCTATCTTCCTTGACTAGTTGATGTTGGGTCAAAGGCTGAAAAGAAAAAAAGCCTTTTAAGTCTATGGCATTGGTTGCATTTTTGTTACAGCCAGTTCCACAAACTACTTACACAGTGGAGGAATATATATTTCTATACAATACTCTCTCTCTCCCTCTCTGCCCCCTCCCTCCTTTCTCATCGTTTAAATTTTCCAGTAATTTAAATTTTAAATTTTCTGCTTAAGCAGACTCATGTGGAATCCAAGGGTGATCTAAAAATACAGATTTATATTTTTAATTAAACATCAAAATATATTTGCTTCTTAAAAAATAAAAATGGTAGGGCAGGGCAGAAAGCCTGATAGATAACTTTGAGGGGCAAATTAGTGCTGATGAGTGCCACAATAGAGATTCCAATGTCACCTTTTTCCTTCTCAAAAACAGATATTGTGGTTCCTTTGTTGTGAGCTGCATTTTCTTTCCAACTTCATATCACAGGTTTCTGACATTATAAACAGTTCCAGATCTAAAACATGAAAGTGGATTTCTTTTTGCCCTACACATTTCTTCCTGGCTGTAAGAAAAAATAATAATAATTGGGTTTAGCTTCCTGTTCATTCCTGGACACTGGATTTAACACACACACACACACACATGGCAAGTTTGTGGAACAAAAGAAGTTGTCAAAATCTTAAACACTAGCAACTATTAATTATTACATGAAAAAAATGTTGAAGCTAGCTTCAAAATAATTGGTTGATGCTATATGGATCACAGGACAGCGTCCAGGTTTTTCTTAGCATTGTAAATTGGAATATTATAAAAGAGACCCTGGTTCCTGGTGATCTTTCTTTGGGCAAACTTAAACTGGATTTTACAATTGTTTCTCTCCACCCATGAGATGAAACTTTGCCTTTTGGAGACCCTATGAACAAACTCACATGAATCATCCATTCATTTGTTTTTTGCAATAATCTTGACATTCGCTAAATACTTCCATTCCACTTCAGTGGGAGCCTTTATACTTCTCACAGAGCCTAATTCTCAATATTAATAAAAATTCTGTAGTTGCGGTATCCCAAGGCAAATTGTCCATTTGTACAGCCTCAAAATCCACCCTATATTAGACATTTAAAGGCGAAGAGCAGAAAGTAGTTTTGTTTGTTTACACTAGGCAATGGCCTCCTTACTTTTTATATAGCTCCTAAGTGTTTTACTTTCAAATTGCTATTTATCCTGGATTTATTAAGTAAGTTAAAGGGCACGAAAGGGCAACTGTCAAGGAAAATGCAGCAGACTGGAATTACTTTACTTAACTTGAAGTTGTACAGATGTCTTGTGATTGTTTTCCATCTTAAAGATATTCAGTGGTTTGCCCACTGCATTTATAGTCAAGAGGGAGGGTTATGAAGCAGGATAAAAGGAGCATCTAATAGCCTGAGTAATCCTTGAACTCTTCAAAGGAAAGATCCACAAAGAAAAGAGCTACCTCTAGTACTGAAATATGTTTCAATCCTTAATCATTGTTCATGGCAGAGATGAGCGATCTTCAAACTTTTAGTTCCACTAAACAAGACCTGCTGCATGCTAAACCGAGACTACCCCAAAGTTTCAGCAGAATACAGTATCTTACCACCACCATCATTTCAAATTCCAATTTGGAATTGGCTTCATTCCTGTGCAAAGAAACGTGAGTTTTAACATGATCGTGCGAAGCATACTTGCCTCGATCGTGGATTTCCAGAGGTATGTGGACAATATTGTAAAATAGAGAAAGCGGTCTTCGTCTATATTTTTGAACGCTGTGGTTATAAATTTCATAGAAAGGGACCTTCAAGCCCTAGAGATCAAAGTATTCGTTTTAATAAAGGTCACATATCAAATCTTCAAAGGATAAAATACTCATGGTAGAATGCAGGGTTTTCATATATTGTTGGAAAATGGATAAGCTGAAAAGACGGATAATTTTTGTTCAGGTTTGACCTCAGTATACATAGATGACCTGGAACTTCCTACCAGCCTCATTGAGGAAGTGGATCCTTCAATGCCTCAAGCTACATCCAAGTGACCTAACTTATGCAGGAAAGAGCAGAGTCCCTGGCACTATTAGCTATGCTTTTCCTGTTCTTTTTATGAACAAACCACTATGCAAATGCTCATATTAAAACATTTATTTTGAGGGGTGGTGTGACATAATGGAGCATTTTACAGTCTGTGAACTCAACCACCGCCACCAGAAACCACAAATATGAAGAACAGAGGTCAAGGGTTCCACTCAGCTTGCTCTCTCTGTTATTTGCTTTACCCGACTTCCCTCCCCGCCCCCCAAAAAAGTCCTGAAGGCCAGAAAAAGACACTTGCTGGCAGGATTTGGATGGAGAAAAGAAAAGAGGGAAAGGGGGGGGGAAGGGATTCCACAAAGAAAAATGGGGAAGACCATGTCTCCAGCATCTCTGGTCTCTGGATTCTCGAAGCAGGCCTGAGGCACCAGGTGTGAAGTTCCTGCTGGTGGAGCAAAATTTGGCCCTATCAATCTTCGGTGAGTTGAAATCGAATGGATTTTTGTCGCGTGCAAACATTAGTGGCCACGTTTTCAGGAGGCTGAGGAGGCAGGCAAGCACTCTTCAGGCTACTGCCAGCTTCTGTGTGGTAGAAACAGAAACAGAGAGAACTATAAGGAGATAAAATGTCTGATGCAGCTCAGCCATCAAACTTGCAAATCTGTAAGATTTTGGTCTTCCTAGAGTGGCTGTCATTTAACCAGAACAGATCAGAACAGGAATTTTGGATTAGATGGAACAAGGAAGGTAGGATGGAAGGAAGGAAGGAAGACAATTGCTTTTTTTAATCAGCACATCCCCTTCTCCTCTTGTGAATGAGACAGAAACCAGAGAGATTTAAATCTTCTTTATATTCTATTCATTGCTGAATTATATGTACTACCATAAGAAGTAGGGACAATATAAATGACTTTGAAAATAAATTAAACCAATTGTGACAGCAGAAGAAAAACTTATTTACAGCAACTGAGAAATGTGTGTACACTAGATTTGGCTGAACCCCAAATAAGCCTAAACAGGATCGACCCAACTGAAAATTAGCATGAAGCAATGGAAAGTGAGCAAAATGGCCCAATGTTGCCTTGACAACACAACGGTATATCCTCATTGGACCACAGACTATCAAGCTAAAGAGAGGGAGAAGAGGGAAAGGACTGACTAGTCCACTTTTTAATTACAGAGAACAATTCATCCAACAATATCAACCAGGAATGATAACATGGGGACATGGCACTACTACCCATGGCACTTGCTAATACACTGCTCTCCTTATAGCAGGGGTAGGGAACCTTGGCTCTTTCATGACTCATGGACTTCAACTCCCAGAATTCCTGAGTCAGCACCTCTTGCCT
>JAEANM010023126.1:0-11440 GCA_017656035.1 Myanophis thanlyinensis
ATGACTGCATCTAACTCCCACCTTCCCAACTACCCTTAACTATTTTTCTAACCCCCACCCTCCCTTCCTACCTTAACCTACCCGCGGTTGCGTAAGCATTTCACTGCATATCGTACCATCTATGACTGTGTATGTGACCAATAAATTTGAAATTGAAATTGACAAATGCCATTGAGCACTGATCTGAATAGGAGTAGCTAATATAATACAACTTCTCCATAAACTGAAAATATAGCACTCAGTGAAATGATAGATTTTAACCTTTTATAATCTTTGTAAGCTGCCCGGAGTCACCAAGAATTAATTGGATGGCCATATACATTTTTGTAATGAATAAGGAATAATAATGATGCTTTAAAGCAGTGCTTCTGAACTTTGATGATTTTAAATCATCTAGACTTCAATTCTCAGAACTGTTAAGGATAAGCAGATTTCAGATACTGTACATCAATTACAATGTTGTAAAAATAATTTTGAATTGAAAATGATTTATTTTATAAATTGCACCAGATTCAGCTTACCACAAATGAATCTAGTAAATGCCCCACAGCCCAGAATTAAGGACATTATTAATTAGGAAAGCTGCAGAATGAGCTTAGGTTGACAAAGAATACTAAAAACAACATAAAAAAGTTTTCCACATATGTTGAAAGCTCACAAAAAAAGAATCAGCATTGCAGCTACTTAGTAAAGATGGCAAAATACTGACAAGTAACAAAGGAAAGACAAAGTTATCATGTTTTATTTTTTCTTAGTCTTCTCCAACAAGAACCTGGGTATTCTAAAAATAAATTATGGGTAACAGGTTTAAGGGAAAAGCCTGTGATTATCAGTAAAGTGACCAGGAAATGCTTAAGGCATTAAATGAACTTTCTGATACCTGGCTAAAAGTTTATCTTTTGAAAAATCATGGCAAAACAGTAAAGAATCCAATGATTGAAGGAAGGCAATTGTTTATGTCTTCAATAATAGAACCAACAGAAAAAAGGGAAGATCCAGGGAACTACAAAACAATTAGGCAACTTATTTATTTATATTTCCTATCTCTCTCAGAGAGAGAGGCTGTAGGTGGTGTATAATTTAATCAATAAAATTAAGAATTAAAACTTCAATATTTGAGGAGATTTTAGGACTGATTAGACTAGAAAATGAGTCATCTATAATTTGCTTTACTATTACCTAACGAGGGAATGACGTTTTGTAAAGCTAAATAATTAAGAACTCACATTGATCCTGTAAACTAAATCTAACAGAATTAAAACAAACAATCCAAGCTAACAAGGTCGTGTTCCTATTGTAAGTCAAACTCAAACTCCTGTATGTCTATTAATGTCCCACAGACCATGAAAGATGCTGGGAGTCTCTCATAGCCTTCTTGTTCTATTTTTTAAGTCAGTTAATATGCTGAGTGATTTTTTCCCCATACAATCTGAATTATCAATAACATTTTAGAAAGGGCTAAGAGAAGTCTAGTAGTTTATGGTATTTTTTACAATGAAAGAACTTCAAGACAGTAAAGGCAATTATTTTCCTCATAGATTATCCCAGAACTGCCAAGTGGCTGTGAAAAGGCTTCATTTTTATATATTGTTCTAGCATAATGCCATAATGCAAGTTTCATGAAATTTCATCTGTTGTTTAACAGCAGCTCAATTTGCAGAAAAAACATGTGAAAAGATATTTCCCTCTCCTATGGCAACTTAAACTGGGTTGAACCGTAATTTTAGCTAAACGATGATTCATGATTTTTTGATATGATTTATACCAAAGAAGCTGGAGTAATAGTTGAATGGATATGTATTAGAATTCACCTAAAATAATTTGTTCCCATTTCCCATAAAACATTGGAAACTTGTAGTTGGCACAAATGGTTAAAATTTAATTTTTATAAGCTATGTTTCAGCTTATTTAATGTTTACTTATCCACAATCTTTTTATTACATTCAGCAGAAACTAGGCCATAAAAAGGATAACATTGCCTTGAATGTAAAATACCCTGGGAAGACTGAAGTTACTCTAAAAAGAAGGCTGTTCATTTACACCATACAATGAGGTTTTGACTGTCATTTAATGCAAATCTGTTATTATCTATCTATCTATCTATCTATCTATCTAATTATCTATCTAATTATCTATCTAAATCTAATGCAAACTGAATTATTTAGAAAAAAAAATGTTAAAATGCAAATCACCAACCTGATATGACACGGTTCTCTATCCTGTGCTGTATTCCTTTGCAACAGAGTTAGGCACACCAAAGAGAATACAAGGCAAACGACGTGAACAGAATCAGCAGTATTTGGTTTCTGTCTCCCCTCCTCCCAAATTTCCACAAAAAATAAGCTTTCAGTTTCATAGTGGACTGTAGCTTCACTATTTACTGAAAAGAGGGTCTCCACTGTTTCATTTATACCCTTTTAAAAGACAAGAGGACAGCAGAAAGTTTAATTAAGTTCAATTAGATACATGCTTCTGTGTATTTTGTGCTAAAAAGTTTGAGAAACAGTGGAATAAAAGCATTTAAAACACTATGTCCTCATCCTGAACTAGTCTCAAACAGCCTGTTTCAAGTCAGGGAAGGGTTTATAAAAGAAACAACCAGCTATATGCAATCATTCTGTTTGCATCATCCTATAGCAAGTTACTTAAACAGCAAGTAATACATGCAAATGAATTTTCAAATGGTTTTGTAATACACAAAACACTTTAGCTTTACAAAAAGAAAGTAAGTTATATTATAAAATAAGCACAATAATCTAACAATGTACAAAATTACTAGAATTACATTAGTACAATAAAGTCAAAAGGAGGAAAAGAGAACAGGGGGTGGGGAAATCTATGAAAGTTTGACAAACCTTTGTCTTTCTTTAGAAGATATCATAATTCTGCAATAATCTTGTAAAATGAAAACACTGAATTCAAAGTCTTGCAATAAATCAATGTACTGAAAACTGAGTACATTTGTGAGCCTTGTTTTAAAACACAAGAAAAAGCCATTGCCTTTGACCATAAACTTCCAGCTCAATGGGACACACTGCCTTTCTTCAAATTACATTTAAAGTCAACGATTCAGCAAGGGTTAGCTTTTACTGGCACGGACTTCCTTTTCTCTTCCATGGTCATAGACAAACACACACTGAATTTACCAACTCGAGTTGTCAGTTGTTCAGAATATGAGGGCAATCCCTGAGAAAATGTAACACCCAATTTCCCAAACAAATTAATTCCAAATCTCTCTTGGAGTGGCATGTCAAAAACCTCCCTCAAGGAACCCTCCTTTAACAAATAGTAACCTATCAAGTAGAGCCATCTCTTTTCAGCTTCAGAGAACATTACAGGTCACCTGATAGTTGCCTGTGTTAAGGAGCTTTGTAATGGAACATTTCTTTGAAATGGAAAGGGAAGTTCACATTTGAAAAAAAAACAAACCCAGATCTTATACTTTTAAAGCAAAGGCAGAAAAGAAACAGTGTCTTTAATATAGGTCTTAACTCTCCATGCAGAGTTTGAGCTTCACAGAAATGTGTGTGTGCACGTAATAAAAATTGTACATGCTCTAATAAATATGATTTTCTGTTTTTCAATAAAGGCAAATTTCCCTTTACGCTCCTTACAAGTCTGTCTTTAAAGTAGCATAAAAGCAATCATTCTCATGATAAGCTGGCATAGAATATGATAACTGACATTTTACAGAAATTTAGAGGCCTATAAATATTTCTTATCCATGCAGATGAATTACAAAGCATAATATGATCTAATTCTGTTTATTCATAAAATAATTTTTAAAAAAGAGATGGTCCTCCTTAAATATAATTCAAGCAGGCCAGTGAATTCCCAGCCATTATTGTTAAGAAAGTTTTTTCTTCATTGGATCCTTTTAAGTAGCTGTTGAGCAGATTATGTGTTAATTAATGACTTCAAGATTACTTACTAGCAATCTTGGACTCTCAGTAAAACAAATAAGCACAAAAATAAATGAAACTGAGAGAACTGTTAAGAATTTAAGTTTTGCTTTTCCTTGTACATTTGAATGGTAAAAATACTCAAACTGTGATTTTTATATCAATAGATTTGATCTGACCAGTAGCAACTAAGTTAAAACAATATTCTTTGTAAAATAAAATTTACTTTTAATGCAGTATTTTATCTTTCTTTATAAAAGATGGGTCAAAACCTAAGATATCTAAGTACTATAGTAATTCTATCTAATATAAGCTTCAAATTCTATACTGTAGCAAGTAGCAATGAACCTATTTTGATTCCATTAACACAAACAAAAACTAATAATTCATGCAAACTAATATTTAAAAAGGCATCTTAACTATAATAAGCAGTACAGTAAAGTAGGTGGCATATGAATAATTGTAAAATAACATAAAATAAACATCAAGTGATGTCTTGAGTTAAGCCATGGTTTGTTGCAGATGTTAAACACCACAAAACAATAAGGAACATTGTGTGTCAAATCAAAATGAAAAATTTTCAGTAGAGTCAATTCAAATGCTTATCTGGATGTAGTCAAGGGACTCTATCAGGAGAGCTTGTGGACTGTATGCAGGTCAAAACAGACAAGATAGCAACATAGACCCCATCATTTTGCCCCTGAAGAAGCCTGTGAAATCATATGATAATGCTTGTTGAAAGGCTTCAACATATGGAAAGATTTTGGAAATGTCCAGTGGAACAGAGCCACCGTGCCCCCCCCTTCTTAAACCATAGAATTGTACAATGACCAGATAAGAGAACTAGTAACATTTAGTCTAAGAGAAGACTTAGAAGAAACCTGATAGCAGCCTTCAAGAGTTGCAGGATTGTCACAGGGAAGAGGCCATTGATTTATTTTCCATAGCACTGAGGGCAGGATAAAAAGCAATGGGTGGAAGCTCATCAGAGGGAGATCCAACCAGGAAATGAGGAGGAATTTCCTGACAGTGAGAACAATTAATCAATGGAACAACTTGCCTCCAGGAGTTGTGGGTGCTCCATCATTGGGAGGTTTTCAGGAAAAGATTGGACAACAATTTGTCTGGGATGGTATAAGAATTCCCATCCCAGGAGTTGGACTAGAAGACCTCCAAAGTCTCCTCCAGCTCTATGATTTTATGATTCTATGATCCTGCATTGGTTCCATCTTACTCAAATCTCCTGCATAACTTTTATTTTTATTTTTATTAGTATTTTCTTTCATTTTTTTAACTTAATTTTGTTACAGTCACAGCAATGTATTAATTGATTAATTCAATTGTGCGCCTTACCATGCTTTGACATCCAAATGAGAATTTCAGGCAAGAATCTCTGCAATTCATATTGCAGAAGGGGTGTGATGTATCACATTAATAGGGCCAAATATTTTTTTTTATTTGATTCCAAAGAGATTTGGAGCATGAGATAGTGTGAACCCAAGACCCGACTACAAGTCCTTAAAGCAGATGCACTGTTTTCCAAAAGCATAATGCAGCTGCAGAATCAAGACTAATATGCTTTAAAGCAGGCATGTCAAACTCAGTCCCCCAAGGGCCATATTGTCACATTTGAGTTATGATGAGGGCCACACTCTCTTCAATTGGGCCGCAGTGGCTGGGCTCGCCCTTGGCAGCTCTTGGGATGGTGAGACAAGCAGAAAACACATGTCGGTGGCAGTAGTGCGGGTCGGGTTACAAGCACTGGCCTCGCCCGACCAGCTCCTCTGACTAGGCTAAGGAGGAGTTGCTGTCACTCCAGGGGAAAGGCGTTTCTCTTGCAACTTGCCTGGGAAGCCTCAGAAGCTTTTTTGCTTATTTGTTACATGTCTAGACTGCCTTTTCAACAGTGATCTCAGGACAGTGTGTAGAGTTCTCCTCCTTCCCGTTTACTCACTTGCTTAATTTTATTGATTGATTTAAAATATTTTACCCTGCCTTTCTGCTGAAGAAGGATCCAAGGTGGCATGTAAAACATGGCCTGTGTGGGCCGCAGGTGCACTTGCAATGGGTTGCATGCGGCCCCTGGGCCGCATGTTTGACATGCCTGCTTTAAAGAGTTGCAAATAGGTGATAAGTTTGCATTTCCATATATCATGGATATCCTTTTCAGCTTATTTACAAAATGCTACATATTACTTCTTAATATTTATATTGTTTTTAAAAAGAGAAAGTAATACTTTTTCACCATTTTGCTTTGACTATGTCTCTGGAAGTACCAATATTTGCCTTGATGTTGCTGAATAACAGCATAAAAGTATTAAATCTAATTACGAAACTTGTTGGCAATCTCAATTTATCTCTTCAGATTCAGCAACCTTGCCTGAAAATAATTTCCAATCTGCCAAGAGACAAAAATATTTGCCATTCTCAATGAAAAAAAAACATGTTTTGTCACATGTCATCCTCTTATAAGAGGCAATAATTCCTGCAGATGTATCTCAGTTTTGCTTTAATTCACTGCAAAGCAGGCTAAAAAGAATCCATTCTATCACACAGGGGGAGGGGGAAGCAACTGCCTTTTAGTCTTTTTCAACTGTGATTAATAAGGAATCTTGAACATTTGGGATTTCAGATCAAGTTTAATAGTTGAACAAATAACTTATCTCCTAGGGTTGTCTTGGATATGAAATGACCAGCCTGGGGCTGAAACCAGGGAACAGGTTTGCAATGGACAAAGGTGGGAATATGATGGGAAAGGCCACTGTGGAAAAGTTCCTGGTTAAAGGGTGGACAGGATGACCCCAAACTATTTCAGTCCCAAACAGTAAATCCCAGCTAGAAAAGGCTACACCAAGAGTCAATATTTGCCTTCAAGAGATGTACTTTCCTTCCAGCCAGGTTCCCAGAAACAATCTGCAAGTGTTTACTATTCACTGCATGGTCAATGCATAAATCTAGTGAATAGCCACAGAACACAAGGAAGTAGGAAATAGGAGCAATAGCAGCAATTCTCAACCTTTCCTGAAATAACATGGCCAGGAGGGGAGTGAACCTCCGGCTGTGAAGGAGAGCAGAATATCATCCCTATTCAAGCAGAAGAAACTGGATCCCTATAGATTAGCCATTGCCTATCACATTGGGGGTCAGCTGATAAGACCGTGGTAAGACCTAGGGTAGTGCTACAATGCAGTACTGTAAGTATGCCAACTTGTCTGCCATTCCACCACAATTTCTTCATGGCCAGAGGATCAACAGCATTGGCTAAGATTGGCATGCTGCTGTTATACTTCCTGTTATTGCTGTCCTGTTTTGTCTTCGTGCACAGACTACACACAATTAATTTGATGGCTCTATGCCAGTGGTGGCAAACCTTTTACTTACCGAGTGCTGAAAAGTATGTGCTTTGCACATGCCATCCACACTTGCATGTAGCTCTTCCACGTACACTGCATGTGCAACCACACCATCTGTGCATGCATGCAGCTTTTGCACATGCAATGCACATGTGCTGTGCACAAGCACTCACATACACATGAGCAATTGCATGTGCATGCACAGGACAGTGCCAAAGACCAGCTGCATTTCCTACTGCAATCGTGCACATGCACAGTGAACACCCGAAGACCAGCTGGGTGTCTACAATTGCGCATGCATGCATGCATGTGCAATCACATGTGCATGATCAGCTGGAGGTAAGTTGGCCGACAGCTTGCGTGCCCAGCAAGATGGCTTTGCATGTCACCTGTGGCATCCGTGCCATGGGTTCGCCATCATAGCTCTATGCACTCATGGCTGTGAGTCTTGCTGGCTTCAACATAATTTTTAAAAAAGATAAAATAAACATATAAATGGTGGCCACTTATTTCTCTTCACAAGCAGCCGCATTCTGATTTTGTTTCTTCAAATAATGAAACAGAGAATCAGTTCTTTGACTGCTTCCTTGACAGATGTGCAGAAAGTGTGCCCTTGGCACCAAATCTGGATACTGGTATTTATTCAAAGTGGGAAAAGGTAGGGTTGGATGGAAATCAAATGTTTGTGGGCATTTTGCAATTTTGTGGTCTGAAGATGTTTAAAAGACAAAATAGATTTTTTTTGCAGATGTTTAATATGTCCATTTCTCCCTTAAAGCACCTGAAATCCCTTGCCATGGGTGAGCATTGTCCTCAACTTGATAAGGAATGTTGCCTATATGCCAATGAAAATTCTGCACTCAGATGTATGGCATAATTTTGAAACTCTGCAAACAAACAAACAGCTTTTTGAAGAGGAAGAGAAAGAGAAAGAAGGAACTTGAGAACAAACTTGTTCATCCAGTCAACTAGAATGCTAGCTAGCTAATCTTTTTCTAGCTAAAGTTTGTATCTGACATTTGAAAACTATGTCAGATTATTAGTCCAAAAACCTGAATGGAGCATGACAAAAATTTAATTAACTGCAAATAAAATTCATCAAGTCAATAATCAGAAATTATACATGGGTTGAAAACTGAAAAACCAAAAAAATGATAGAGCAGAGATATGTAAAATATTCTGATTCTGTTTTATCTAGCATTTTTGCAGTTTGGCTAGAATAACCCTATTCATACAGAAAACAGCCTCCATAAAATGACTGTTTTTCATAAGAGAGAGACACAGTGAACTGAAATGTATCCTAAATGCCTTTGTAGATCCAAAAGGAAATATGCCCTTACCTCAAAGAAGAGTTTTAATCTTGCAAAAGATCTTCTGTTTAGAACAATGACTGCTCTCTTTATTTTTAATTTCCTACGACACTTCCTGTTTAATCCCAGATGCAAAGAATAGGACTGAGTAACAAGGGACGTCACCTTTTACAGTGCTGTTTATATTATTTCTCTATGTACTTTTCTGCTATGTACACAAGGGATAACTTCCATATTAAAGAGCCTCTGCTCTACAGCTGCTGGCTGGGGAATTCTGGGAGTTGAAGTCCAAACACCTTAAAGTTGCCAAGGTTGAGAAACACTGCGCAAGAGGAAGCTATTTTATTTTACATTACTCTACATATTATTATTCAGATGTTCAAACAGCAGTAATGGCTTAAAAAGGCTATGTACTTGAAAACCATCAAAAATTACATAATGTGCATGTCTGCAAAGCAATCCCCATTCTTTAGTCACCAAAGAGGTTTTTTTAATGTGCCACTTTGAATTAATCATCCTGTCAAGGTTGCAGCCATCAGAAAGACTACTTTCTGGATTGCATTTTTAAAAATTCTTGGTGACATTGCACTGTCACAGGCTTGAAGTGGGATTTTAAAATCCCAATACATCTATCCATTCTTCAAGTACAGATATACATAGAACTGTAATATTTTGGGGTTCTTTTTAGCATTTATCTTTTGGATATAAATATGGCACACAGCCAGTATGAAATTCTACCTCACTTCTGTTTCTTTACTATTATATTTGTATCTTTTGTTGGTTCTCATCCCACTTGCGATCAGCTTCATCTTGGGGAGGAACTCTAATAATGGCAAAAATCACTGGTTCAAATTGTTTTTTTTTTTAAATGGACACTCAAACATTTTTTTTTAACATGGACACTCAAAATAA
This sequence comes from Myanophis thanlyinensis, assembly GCA_017656035.1. Classification (NCBI taxonomy): domain Eukaryota; kingdom Metazoa; phylum Chordata; class Lepidosauria; order Squamata; family Homalopsidae; genus Myanophis; species Myanophis thanlyinensis. The sequence goes on from JAEANM010023126.1 coordinate 9,478, forward strand.
TTGATTTCTATGTATTTATTGAAACTATTTAGAACTGCCCAATTCACAGCAGAGACTCTTATATCTCCAGTTAAAGCAGTTAGTACTGTATCACCAGAAGGCATTACTACTTATCTCATATTGAATTTATAATCTTATTTTTGAGAAATGAGGACTGTTGACAAGGCAATACAATACGATGCTATCCCCTAATTTTAGAGTATGAGTAACTTCCAACTGGACTTTATGTCTTGGGGTGACCTTAAACATGGTAACTTTATGGTGGGGCCTTGAACATAGTAACCACCGCCATGTTCAGGGTGGTACAATGGCCATCAGTGTGTAGAAAGATTGTAACCACTTTTTATCAGGCCCAGGGTGGATAAAAATCAATGCTTTTTAAAAAACAACAACAGATTTTTAAAATTTAAATCGGATTTTTAAAATCAAATTTATTTTAATACTTTTGGAATAAAAATCTATCTAATCTATCTTTTGTATTTAAGATACATTAATAATTTAGTTTATTCAGCATGAAGTGGAACTTAGTTATGTAGCATGAAGCTGTATATTCTGTAATACTGGGACTGTCAGTGAATCATCAGCAGGTCAAAGATGACAGCTGCTCTTTCAAAATTATGATTTAAATCGAGTTGATTCAAATCCACACTGATCAGATCATCATAACTTTAAAACGTAGTTAAATGAATGGTTGTAAATTGAGGACTACCTGTACAAATTTGCATTTTTTTCACTCCTCCCCAAATCTTAATTCATTTTCAGTAGCTATTCTTGTCACTGTTCCACTTTGTATTTAGTTTCTCTCACATCAATGTATGCAACAAAGAACAATTCTCTCCCCCTTCAAATGGTGCTTGAAGAAGAGTTACTATTAAATGAAGGAACCCAGCCACAGCTAGAGAATGTGATGTGGAGGAGTGTGGATGACTGGACACATTTCTTCTCCCTTAAAATCTTTTGGATTAATCTGTGTCTACAAGAAATAGTTATGTCAGAATATAACCTTAGAGAGAATTCTTCCTTCAACCTCTCACTCAATACACATTTGCACTGAATGTTCAAATTGTTCCAAAATAGCCTTTTAAGCCAAACTGGTGTTTAAACTGACCTTACCTTGTGCTCTCATGTGTTTCCAACATATTTCAGTACTCTCAGATATATAGATTTGAACTTACTAGCTAGCTGTCCTATTTGAGAATTGTGGGAGTTAATGCCCATGATCAAGTTGCAGAAGGTTAACATATATCATATAACATAAACTGTAACTTGAATGCTCTAAACTGGATATTGAACAGAAAACAGAAATTATGTACTTACCAGGAACCATAGAAACCAGGCAAGAGCAATGATAGGAAAACACATAGTAACTTTCCATTTCTTCTACTGAAATATAAGCATAACTCATCTTCACACAAATTGGATTTATTTTATTCCTGAATGAATTGTGTTCCTTTAAAATCATAACCTATGTAGAGCAATTTGTAAGTGCCCGTCATCCTTAAATTACTCTTACCAATGTTATTTACAGTAACTTTAATCAGGATGTTTATTTAAACCAGGTAGGTCTACTTTACTAACCACACCTTGAGAGTATTCTTCTGATCTAAAATTAATTACCAGGTTAGGCATATCCTTTTTTTTTTTTGCAGTTTTGAGAGAGCACAATTCTTTATAAACTAAAAGGTTTTTATTGAAATAAGGAACATCTCAATAAAGATCAGACAGATAAACAAATAGATGGTAAGTCACTATGATTCTTTTGGTATTAACTTGATTTTTTTTTTGAGCAACAGCAGTATTAGAGCTTTAGCAATATGGTGTTATATAATTTTGATTATTATATAATTGATTTCATTCCTTCAAAATTGATTTTGTGTCATTTTGTGTCAATTTTGAAGGAACCAAATCAATATCCAACATTGAACACTCCAGCAAAAGAATAATCAGGGAAGCCATCGAAATA